>OOFH01062057.1:0-13227 GCA_900323355.1 Merlangius merlangus | reverse complement strand
TCACAAACACAATAAACCGCAGGTACTCTTACATGTGTGTCTCATTGACAGACAGGAGCAGGTGCATGCTCGCAATGAAAGCGCTTGTCAGAAAGTAGGGATGACAGGTCGAACTAACGGGACCACCCATTGGTTCGACCTCCTATTGGTCCGACTTGTGGTTGATTTTGTCGGAGTAACGGGAGGTCGAACCAATGGGAGGTCGGACCAATGGGCATTTTGTCGGACTAATGGGAGTTCGGACTAATGGGTGGTCGGACCAATGGGCAGTTCCCGAAGCTGGCGCTAGCAGCAAGCCTAGCCAGTCAAGCCACACGTCTCGACCAGGCATTCAAGTGAGTGAGATGGACATGTTGGCACCCCTTCCTTTTACAGTCCCCTAATTACTAGGTATTTACCCGGTAAATATATGGTAAAACATAGTGTGTTACTGGGTAATTACCACTGATAATAAGAAGGTAAATACAGAGGAATTACAGCTGAAGTACTAAGTAAAACATCCACTATTACCCATCAACTCAACCAAGTACCGTGTAGTTGTAACTGTTTTAGGTTAGTAATAACACAGATATTATTGTGTACTTCCTTGGAATTTAGGCAACCAATTCTTAGAAACACCTACCAATTCAAGTTACACTTGTAGTTATCATAGGTTTATGTTGGTAACAGCATACGTTTAATGATCTACAAAATAGCATAGCACTTTCCAATAGATTACTTTGTCCTACGTTATTAATAGCTACACCCAATTAGAAAGGGTTCATTAGATTTACCTTAGAAACTATGGAATTACTTACCTGGTAACAACCTCCACAGGAACAGGTTTCCTCTAGTGTCATGGTACATCTTCTTAAAAACTGGGTAAGATGCCTGTAATTAATTAGATTAATTTTTTATTTCGCTTGACAGCCCTAAAATATTTAGAACATAAAAACTAGGCTATACTTACAGCATATTGTACATTTGGTTATAGGCCAAATTCGGTTTAAAAGTAGTCAGCCTCTGCTGGCCCACAACTAGCAACCTGACGTTGTTGAAACACGCTAGGGAGACAATCAAGGAGCTCTCTGATGCTGTGAGGAGACCATCCTCAGTGGGTTCACCAAACAGGGTGCCAGGAAAGAAGCCATCTGTACCCCTAATCTGATGTTCACACTGACCTATTCCCACACATGCCATCAGACAAAGAGGTGGATGTAGATACTGCCCTGAAGGATTCACCACCACCTCACGCAGTGAGGCCACCTTCATCTTGGCTTTGTGTTCATGGCACGATGAACAACAAAGCTGAACACTGGGACTGAGACCAAACAGATTTGTTCACCCTTTTTCTCATTTTGTTTTATTGATAAAATACGTAGAAAATGTGACTGTTATGACTGTAAATAAGCATCCACCCTGAAACCGAACCCCTAGTGGTGCATTTGATCAGACCGTGTGAGATTCTGCTGCCAGCTCGGGCCAACCCTGCAATATTACAACATCATCCAAAAAACGTAAGTAATTAGAAAATGCTTCCATTCTCCATCAGAGGCCTCCGGCAACAGCATCTGCAAATGTGTTCACTGCCTGGTTCTCCGTTAAGAGCTGGTTGGAGAGAAGCTGTTCACCTCGGCTAGCCTTAATAAAGAACACAAAGAGAATCACATGACGACGCTGAAGTCTAGAGAAAACCTAAAGCAAAATGAGGCCTTTTCTTTTATTCATTGAGGCAAAGAAAACATTTTACGGTCCAACTGATTATTAAGTGACACCATTGGCCTGTGCATGGCTTGATCTCACCGAGCCACCGGGTTCACACAATGCCCCTGATTGCTCCTTTCTCTCCCTCTCTGTTCCCCTCTGTCCCTGTCCTCCTCTCTCTCTCTGACTCTCCTCTCCTCTCTCTCTCTTCCACTTATCCTTTCTCTCTCTCCCTTTCTCTTCCTCGCTCATCCTCCCTCTCTCTCCCTCTCTCTCAGCCTCCATCTCTCTCCCTCTCTCTCCCTATCTCTCCTTCTCTCTCATCCTCACTCTATCTCACCCTCTCACTCATCCTCTCTCTCTCTCCCTTTCTCCCTCCCCCTCTCTCTGATCCTCTCTCCTGTCTGATCCTCTCTCTCCCCTGTGAGCAGTGAGCTGGTCCAGTGAGCTGAGGTCTATTGCAGGCGTAGCTTCAACAGCTAAAGGGTCACTCCTCAGCCCAGGACAACGCAGCTAATCCTAGCTGACACATTTAGCGGACAATTTAACTGGCAGACCTCCAGCTGTTTCCCCACACTCAAGACAGGAGCGCTCGTCCATCTCATGGGCATAATTAACCCTTTAATTATGGAAATATGCGGCGGGGAAAAGGAACAACATGAGCCTCCTTCGCGTCGTCCCCTCTGTGAAGCAGATGTAACGGCCCGCCCAGATGTGACGGTGCGCCTGGCTGACTCCGGCCCCCGCCCCGTGGAGCGGATGATGACATCATGCAGTGACCCAGGGGACCTTGAGACCGGAGCCGTTCAAGAGTAGAAAAGGAAATGAGGGAGGACACTTCAACTAATAATCCCCTCAGCTCCCCTCCCTGAGCCCTTAGCAGCCATGTTCTCCCTCAGTTTGCTCTTAGCAGCCGCCATGTTTTCCCTCAGCTAGCTGCTAGCCCCTGCCTGTTAACGGGAAATGGTTCAGGGTTCTGTGAGCCGTTGTTCACCCCTTGGCCTCTCCTCTGTCTCTGCTCCTCCTACTCTTTAAGGACTCCATCGAGGAGCAGCACCTTCTCAGCCGTTCAGCGGTACAGCAGGTGTTCACTGAGCCGGGAGCGCGGGGGGGAGGGGGGCCGGAGACCCCTGACGTCTCGCTGACAGCACTAGTAGATCACTGGGAGGAGGAGTTTAACTCAGGGCCTTGGTGGACATTCAACGATTGGATTCCTTTCAATGTTACACACAATGTGTTTGCGTAAGTGCAGCGATTGTTGCGTTCCTTCATCTTCATCCATCATTGCAACAACGATAGATACACATTTGAAGAGTAATGATGGCAGTAGTATTTCCATTTTCTACAGTGGGTGCCCTGCTTCAATATTGTAAATGTCATTTGTGTTGGATGTGAATTGAATGGCTCTTGGGCGACGGCCGAGCAGAGAGGCCACGCCTCCCACCAACTCAACGCCGTACTCTCGTTCATCACAGGCCAATTCTTTTGGCCTGCTCTCTTTCCTTCTCCCCTTTGCTCTTTTCCCGATCGGTCTCCCTGAATCAGATCAGTGAACACACAACGTCCATTAACCCCTGATAATCTTCATGTAAATCATTCGTTATGAAAGCCATAAATAAATAAAATACATTTGGGCATTGCCATAATGAGCACAGGGCCTCTGACATTTACAAACTGGAAACACAGCTGGGAGGTAGCCAAAACAAATGTGTGTGTGTGAGCGTGCATGTTTGTGCGTGTATGTGAGCACGCATGTCTGTGTTTGTGTGTGTGATGGTAGATTTCTGGGTATTTACTGGTAACGCCCATATCCCCCAACACACATCCACAGCTGTAACTGGTACGTGGTCTTTTGAAAGACGCATGTGCCTGGAGTTAACAGTAATATGCATGTTAACGTCGGAGCCCGCTCAGATTCAGTTTAAAATATCGTTAACTTCCCCTTGGTGAATTCTCATACTATTGAATTGACTCACAGCTTGGTGACAGCTTCTTCAGCTAGCTTCCTTACATACAGTGTCTACAGTACATTTACATTACATTACATCACAGTACATTCCCCAGAACCTTTGATAAATATGATTTTCTTTTGCACATTTCTTACCAGATCATTTGCATTTGTCTCCCAGGTTATGGTTGCACCCCATTAGGCAGCCCCACTTACCAGCTGGGATCCTCACATTAGATGATACATCTTCCAGATCTGCTCTTCCGTACATTTAGAAGGAACAATATTTAAACCCCTAAAACCTTGTTGATAGTATACTGTTCACGTTCTGATCATTATAAACACATGCCTTGTCTCTGGCACTGTTCCCTCATGTTTCAAGCACGCGGTTGTCCAGCCGTTGCTTAAAAAACATAACCTGGACGTTAATTGCCCAAACAGCTACCGTCCCATATCGAAACTACCATTAATTTCAAAAATTCTGGAAAAAGCTCTCTCAAGTATTGCCATTTCTCAACTTTGCCAATGTCTTGGAGCCCTTTCAGTCTGGCTTTAAGGCAAGCCACAGCACTGAAACGGCTTTGCTGAAAGTGTCTAATGACTTACTCCTCATGCTAGACACAGGTGAGAACACCATCTTAGTCTTATTAGACCTCAGTGCTGCCTTCGATACAGTAGACCACCCCACTCTTCTAGCCTGTCTCCATCAGTGGGTTGGTATTAGGGGCTCAGCTCTGCAGTAGTTCTCCTCCTACCTGTCCTATAGATAATTTTCAGTGTCCATAGGTCAGCACTCCTCCTCCTCTGCCCCTCTGTCTTGTGGGGTCCCCCGGGGGTCAGTCCTGGGTCCAATCCTGTTTTGTTTATAAATGCTGCTATTGGGGAATATACGAAGAACATACAACCTGTCGTTCCACTTTTACGCCGAGGATTAACAATTATATCTCCCTCTGTGATCCAAGGACTGCCTTCAGACGCTCCTAGAGTGTCTTAAGGAGATAAATGACTGGATGGGGGATAATTTCCTCCAACTTAACAATAGCAAAACAGAAGTTTTCATCTTTAGCCCCTCCAAATTAAAAAAAACCCATCTTCGCTGACCTAGGTAGTCTAACCCCTTTCATAAAACCATCTGCTAGAAATCTGGGCACCATTTTTGATTTGGAGCTATGCTTTAATAAGCAAATGTCCTCCGTCGTGAAGAACAGCTTCTACCAGCTCAGAACCCTCTCTAAAATAAAGCACTACCTATAATACTGAAACCCTTCCTGTGTAGATTTTACAGAGAGGGAGGAATTTACAGGGTCTTTCAATTTAATTGAATTATAAACAAATAAATTGGATAATATATCGGGTTTCAAGGTGTAAGAAAATATAGAATTTATTAAGAAGAGAGAAGGAGAGAGAGAGAGAGAAAAAGAGAGATGTATATAGGTAATATTAAAATATAATTTATCCAGGTAGATAAGGAAAATAATGAATAGATTAATAAGAATAAATAAAAAACATATAAATATGGCCATTAAAATAAATAAACAAATTATATAAAACAAAACATATACAGCTTGTAAACTACATGTGAATATAATTAAATTAAATCAGTGTATGTAAGAATGGAATTATTTCGTCCAGCTGACCAGCTGGAATTTCAACAGCGATCTGCCACTGAGTAGATCCGTCTTTCAACAAAGTTCTGGGCGTTCCTGTGTGTAATTCTGTTCCCTTTTGGAGCCTTCTAGGACAAGCGGTTGAGAGGTAGAAGCTCGAGCCGCTGACACAAACTCAAACCGTTGGCGATGTCCAGGACAAGCGGTTGAGAGGTAGAAGCTCGAGCCGCTGACACAAACTCAAACCGTTGGCGATGTCCAGGACAAGCGGTTGAGAGGTAGAAGCTCGAGCCGCTGACACAAACTCAAACCGTTGGCGATGTCCAGGACAAACGGTTGAGAGGTAGAAGCTCGAGCCGCAGACACAAGCCGTTGGATTCCCCACAGGCACAGGTGTAAAAACAGGATGGTCGTTGGGCACTAGGCAATTTAGCAATAAAGCTACCCAGACACAACTCCTGGCAAGAAGATTGGAGAATAATATTGTTACGGACCTTTAAGAAATAATATATTATAACAGCAGTACGAAGCACAGCAGAGCTATTGCCTACTCTCTGTGTTGACTCTTGTTGAACGACTTCAACATTACACAACCAAAACAAAACAAAAACTTGAACAAATGATAAAACTACTCTTAAACTTATTTACGAGTTACATTCAAAAGTATTGCAGACATTTCTCATCAACAAAATAACAACACTGTTGTGGTTAGCTCGACGGTAGGCTAGCATAATAACGATAACATTGAGCGGTTAGCTCCAACGTCCGTTTTCCCAGTTATCTCAAAACCTATTCCATTGTGATTTACCGAACTTAAGAAACACAGAAAGGAAAATAGTTCAGATGCCTACCTTCCGAGAAGATTGGAGAATAATATAATAATATATTATAACAGCAGTACGAAGCACAGCAGAGCTATTGCCTACTCCCTGTGTTGACTCTAGTTGAACTAACTTCAACGGCTGCGCAGTAGATTATATATACCACAAGTGACGTGAGTATAACGAACACACTGTATCTCTCGTGCCAGGTAGAAAAGAGAGGAAAATAGGAGAAAAAGGAAACGGTAATAGTAATATAATATATTAACCTATGGACATATGCATATATATTTATAATAAATAGGCAAAGGACTCTGACTTAACTATATTGGTGGGTTACATAATCATTTTAGAATATATAATTAAACTACGGATGCCAATATTTATTAAAAATGACATTTATTTTAAAATACAATTTTTTTTTTTCCTAAATATTTTCCTAATCACTTAAGACATGATGGAAAGTGACAGTAGACAATACATTAACCAACAATTGTGAACAATTATATATTTTTTTAAACCAAAAAAGAAATTTCTTCAAATGCATTTTTTTCCCACTTCCTTTCTGTCTGAGGAGAACATTTGGAGGACCTTGTAATGATTTGTTTTAAATTATAAGTGAAAATATATCTACTATTTCCGTTTCCCATTCATTAAGATGGTGGTCAGCTGAAGCTCACCTCAACTCGAGCCCCCATGGGCCTACTCCAAACTCCCTTCACCCTGGCTGCCAGGAAGATGCCTTCTAATCAAGTGGAGCAGTGTCACAGGGATGTCACAAAATTTGTGGTGAAAGGCTTGCACCCTTTTGCAACAGTTGAATCACTGTGGTTTAGGGAAATGACAAGGCCCTCAATCCACGTTACACACCTCCTTGCAGGACTGTTCTATCAAACACCCTCATCCCTGCATGGTATGAGGTGGAGAAGCAGAATGTCATTACAGAGCTGGCAAATGTTAGCAAGGTAGCCATTACAAGCGGTGGGTGGACTAGCTTAGCGCAAGACCACTGAATTACTGTAACTGCCCATTACAGCAGCCAAGGCAAGCTTCACCAAAAAGTCCTCCAGACCAAAGCTGTCTACAGTGCGCAGACAGGAAACGGTGGCAGTGGAGATTGGGGAGGTGTTGGAAGAGTTTGGCATTACTCACAAGGTGGTTGTCATGACTGTAGACAACGCGTCCAACATGGATGTTGCTGCAAAGAAGCTGGACATCCTCAAACTGGGTTGCTTTGCCCACACCCTTAACTTGGCTGCGCAAATAGTTTACAGCATTGCTACGGTGACCCAGTGGGCAGCAAAACTAAGAGCAGTCATCATGTGGATGAAACGATCTTCAATGGCGAAGATAGTGCTAAAAGATAAGTAGCTCCTCCTCAAACTTCCTCAGCACATCATGATACTGGATGTGAAAACCAGGTGGAACTCCCTTTTTCTGATGGTTGAGAGGTTCCTTGAGCAGTATCCGGCTCTCCAAGCTGCAGTGTTGGATCCACGTATAAGAAAGCCGATGGAGAGGGACCAACTAGATAGGGTCACAGATGAGGACTTTACCAAAGCAGAGGAGTTCATAAAGGTCATGAAGGTCCTGTACACTTCTACACTGTCGTGTATCTAGTGAGAAAACTCCCACCTGTGGACAGATCCTTCCGATACTCATGAAACTGAAGGCCCACTTCACAGTTCAGGAAGGAGACTCTACGTTTATGTCCGACATTAAACGGAAGGTTTTGACTGACTTGTCTGGACGTTACCAGGAGGAAAAAAAATCCAACAGTTCCTCGAAGAGGTGAAGGCAATTGACCCAAGGTTTAAATCCAAAAGTGTCAGGCACAGCACCTGGGAACATTTGCTGGAGGCAGCTGTAGCAATAAATGCAACAGAAGCAGATGTCCCAATCCCTGAGTCCCATGAGGTCAGCGACACAACCGAGGAGGCTATGTATGAGAATCCCCGGGTTGAAGTCAGTCCACCACCACAACCCAAGAGTGCCTTAGAGGAGCTTTTTGCCGAGGAGGAACAAGAGCAACGGACCATCTCTGTATGAATAACTCCAACAGCAGCATTCAGCAGAGAGTACGTAATGAAATCCAGCTCTACAGAAGCCTGCCTATGATTTCTATGGCAGAGGACCTAGTTCTCTGGTGGTGGACGAAGAGAGACACCCTGCCCCTGCTAGCGGAACTCTCTCACGGCTACCTTGCTGTACAAGCATCTTCCAACCCTTCAGAGAGGGTGTTTTCCACTGCTGGGGACACCATCAGCCAGTAGCGTTCGAGGATCATGCCTGACAAGGCAGACATGTTAATTTTTCCGCAAAAAAATACCTGTTAATTTATGAGCTGATATTTTATTTCCTTTTGTGTGACACAGTATATTATTTTTTTAATTTATATACATTATGATATATTATTTTTTTATTCGGTGCTGCTGATATATTCCTTCTATTGTTAGTTTTATGTTTTTTCTAAGTGGCCTATTACATTAGCCATGTTTATTGAAGGCTAGACACGTTTTTGTTATGCTCACTTGTTAAGCAATAAAAGCAATACCGGTTCCGTTAAAAACATAATGTCGCGTCGTCTTTCCACCAAATAATATAAAAGCATCGATAAAGACTCGGATCGATAAGGAGTATCGATAAAGGTATCGATATCAATAAATATTAACGATCCCCATCCCTAATAATATCAGGTTGGCTTAGATATTTTCTACATCAAAGGGAGCCTCCTGTGGATGCTTAGTGTTGCGCCCCTCTATCTATTTTCAGCCTTGCCTCAACTGCCTTAGGTGAACTCCCAGCAGAGGTTAAAAATAACTTATTATGCTTGACACACTTAGGATTTGGCGTGATATCACTAACACATTGGCCGAAGAGAGTTTTCATCAGCGTTACAACCTTTAACTAGGAACAAAGCTTTGACTCCAGGCATTGGAGTGACTATTTTCGATGATTGGTTTTCAAAGGACCTAAGATTTGTTTCGGATTTATTTAAAGACGGTAATTTCATGTCATTCATTCAAATCCAGAATAAGTACCAGGTATCACGTAACCACTTCTTTGGTTTTCTCCAAGTGAGGCATTTTGTAAAATCTAATCATAAATTACCGAATGATCAACCAATGTTAGGTCCTATTGAAAGATTCCTTCTTAATTTTAATTTTAATGCCTTAATGACAAATGTATTTCTCTTTTGTGGAAAATTAATGCCTTTAACTCTGCTAATTCTGACAAAGCGAGGGACCTATGGGAAAAAGACTTGGAGGTTGGGCTTAGCACAGTGGCCTGGTTCAATGCTTTTATGTCTGCTAAGAAAATATTTACATGCAACAGACTCCGGGAGAATCAATATAGAATATTACACAGAATGCAGCGTACTCCGCACTTCCTACACAAAATTAATCCTGAGATCTCCCCCCTCTGTCTTAGTGTATTAAAGAAATAGAAACCTACTACCACTGTATTTGGCAATGTCCTTTAATATCCAGATACTGGAAAAACGTAGCTAGGGAGCTTAGTTAAATTTTTCACCAAAAGATTACATTGGACCCAGCTTTGTTCCTTCTGAGTATACCTATGGCACAGCTCACTCTACCCACTGCACAGTTGATTTTATTGTATGAACTTCTGCTTTTAGCAAGGCGATGTATTCTGTTCCAGTGGATTCAGGAGAGGCCACCCTCGGTTACACAATGGTACAGCAGTGTTTCCCCCAGTACTGTGTTGTTAAGGCGGCCGCCTTAACAACAATAGGGCCCCGCCTTGACTACCAAATAAAAAAAAATATATATATTTTTTTTTTCTCTAAATATTTTTGAATTATTATGCATTAACAAAGTAGAAAACTCGTAGGGAAAGAAACATACTTCCATCAGGTGTAAAAAATAAAGATCAATAATGCATCAGTAATACTGTTACAACAATGGTCATGCCATAATGCTTTTTGAATGGAATTGAAATGGAGACACCCCCCCGCTCCTTGACCACCTTGACTAAGACATGTTTTTTCCCCCCATTTCTGGGGGAAACACTGTACAGAGAACCATTTCGGTCTTTTCCTATGGAACGTCTTAGTGCTGTCTTAAAAGGTAACACCAATGCTTTCTATGATGTATGGCAACCCTTTCTTAAATCTTCCTAATGATCTTGTTGTTGAGCTATTGCAGAAAAGGACACCCACACCTTGTTTTCACAAACAAATAGATTGTTTATTCTCTTCTCTTGACATGACTCCATTGTAAAGAATGCTTATGATATGATCCAAATATTTGTTGACGTATCCCATTTACTTTATGACTGAGGTAACTTGGCAAGATCTGTGCTGTGTTGTTCTGTTAACCAAAAAAAATCAATAAAACATAATTGGAAATTAATGTACAAGAGTACCAGATTTTCTATAAGACATTTAATGAATAAAATAAACATATAGATTAAGATTGGTTAAACCATAGGTTTTCTACTCGTTTATATTCGTTTTTTTGATCTTTTCACGCAGAATCGAAACCACGATAAAAATTTGATTATTCACACAGCCCTTGTAACCCGTATAACCTGGCCCGAGTCAGACTAATTGGACTCTGGGGCTGGGTGAGGCTCACCACACACTCTCGGGAGATCTCCTAGGTGGTGCTTAGCGTGGACATCGGCTAGCCACTCACCTTCGTCATCGTTGTCTGCAAGCTTGTTGGTGAGGCGGTCCGTCTCGGAGGAGGCGGTCAGCATGAAGGCGAAGCCCAGGAAGAGAGAGGCGTTCTGGGGCAGGGGCCCGTGCGTCCCCTCCATGTCCCCGGAGCCCGCTGGTAGGTCCGTGCCGCTGCCCGACGTGTTGCACACGCCGAGGCGCTGAGCTGCAGAAGAAGAGGAGGAACGGAAAACCAAAATTTTAAAATGAAGAAAATCAAATTCAGATCTATGATATAAAAGATATGACTGGAAGAGCAGCGCAGAAAGTTAGAGTAAGCAAAGGAACACCGGTGCATAAGAAAAGCACGTTCACCCCAAAACCATCAGCATCACCATCACATCTACTTGTGGGCCATCACCGATAGTAGCAGCTACAAAACACTAGTTACCAGATGATCTTCAGTAGTACAGGATGGAGCCAGCAGCACGGGACGGACAGACTTACAGACGGACGGCATGTAACAGTCAAACGAGTCACGATGCACTACTCAACGTTATGGATTCTTTATTATCACCATTCACAGTCAGCTGATGTTTAGTAGCGCAAAATTAACACATTCAGCAAGTGCACGTCACTAGGTACCCATGTCAAAGGTTAAAAGGCTAATTTCATTAAGTTATGATTGAGTAAAATGCAAAAATAGGTCGTTTTAATTAGTATTTAAAAACAAGCTGTTAGATGCGTTATTAGACGTTTAAAAAAACCATGTGTATTGATACATACATACATGATTAATGCATCCTCATAAAAGGCTGACCCTTACTGGTGGTCTGTGTGTCAACTCAACCACCATCAGAAGTCCTTTGGGAGTAAAATATGGTAAAAAAAGATAAAAACAAAGTGGGGAAGTTTTGTCCAAGGACAGTAAAATCCTGACGATCGCGTCAATAGTCGTGGCCAATGAGGGCGGGCTCAGCGCCAGAGGAGCATGCGATTGGTCGGTTTAAATCAAGGAGGCCTCTGTACCCGCTCTGCCCCCCCCGCCACCGCGGCGCCCCCTCTTGGCGGGGGTCCTCTCCTCCGTGGAGCTCATCAGCTTCCTCTTCCCTGAGGGCCCCGGGGTGCGGGGGTTGCCGGAGGAGATGGCCGTGGGGGTCCCCTGGCCCCCAGCTCCGCCCCTGCGCCTCCTCTTCCCCTCCACCAGGTTGTCTGCGGGAGAACGAGCAGAAGGTCAGATCCAGAGGCGTCTGGAGCCTGCTGGCATAGGCACAAGCTTAGTCACCCATGCTAAAGTTGACTAAAAAGAGGAAAAAAATAGATAAATTGCTATACTTATTCACCCTGTATTTTAATGGAGAATATCTATTTATTTACTATACATTATTCATTTACAAAGAAAATTGGGGTCCTTATAGGTTGGATTTTTCCTCATATGTTTAATTAATGCATTAAGATCAGTTTCCAAAGATTATTTTTTATTCCTCTTTTTAGTCAACTTTAGCATAGGTGCCTCAATTTATGCCTACCACTGTATATTATGTAGGTATGGATGATTAACCAATCCATAGTGGCATCAAAAATTATATCTGACGCATTTGATATCTGCTTCTATTTGTCTTCCATTTTTTTCTGGCTTCCATGAGCCTTTGAGTTGGACATACTGCCCTCTAGTGGCAGAGGCTGGGCACCACAACACTACCAAGCTCATCACGCGACAGTTAAAAAGAGTTTCCAACACACTCTCACTCCCACAACACACTGGAGGTCTCACCCAGGCTGATGTCGGAAGCCTTAGCCAGCGGGCTGGCGGGCTCGTAGGGCCCCAGGCTGTGCTGCTCCCTCAGCCGGTTGCCCTGCTCCAGGGACAGGATGACGGAGCTGCGGCTGTGCCACTGGCTCTGGCCCTCGCGCTCCACGCTGTAGTACAGCTCCTGGCCCTCTGTCTTGTGGCCCTTCACCACGCCTGAAAAAACACGAGCGTTTAGGCAGGAGTCGAAAGCCGCGTCACCCACTAGTGACACACTAATGACCCCGGAACTACGATTCAATGCCAGCTTCTTCTATGCCCTCCTCCTCCTACTCACCCACGATGTAGTGCTCCTCCTACCCCTCCTCCTCCTTCTCACCCACGCTGTAGTACTCCTCCTCCTCCTACCCCACATCCACCTCACCCACGCTAAAGTACTTCTCCTACACCTCCTCCTCCTCCACGCTAAAGTACTCCTCCTCCTACCCCAGCTTCTCATCCACGCTGAAGTACCCCTCCTCCTCCTCCACGCTATAGTACTCCTCCTACCCCCCCTCCTCCACGCTATAGTACTCCTCCTCCTACCCCACCTCCTCCTCCTCACCCACGCTGAAGTACTCCTCCTCCAGCAGCGCCGTCACCTCCGTGCCCGCGGGCACGGGGTCGCACAGCAGGATATCGCCGCCAGACACCTCGCACTCGTAGCCGTCATCGAAGCGCAGGCCGAAGCGCCCCTCGCCCGCGTCCTTAGTGATGCGGCCCGGGTAGAAGTAGGCATTGGACGACCACTTGGC
>OOFH01062056.1:0-10547 GCA_900323355.1 Merlangius merlangus | reverse complement strand
GGCTTCATCCGACATTCTCTACCGACTCCCTGAAGAGCAGCCCCCAAACAGCCTGATCACCAGCTTGGCGGCCGACCGTGGGCTCCCAGACACCGGCCATCTCTACAAGCTTGAGGTGGGCTCCCCTTACCTGAGGGTGGACAGCAAGTCCGGGGACATCTACACCACGGAGGTCCCCATCGACCGCGAGACGCTGCGTGACTGCCGCAACCTGTTCGAGGGCGACAAATGCTACCTGGAGTTTGAGGTGTCCATCACGGACATGAACAAGGGCTTCGGCACGGGCCCGCGGCTGATCGAGGGGCGCATCGAGGTGCTGGACGTCAACGACAACACGCCGCAGTTCTCCTCCCCCATCCTCACACTGTCCATCCCCGAGAACACCCACATTGGGGCGCTGTTCTCGATCCAGATGGCCACGGACAGGGACTCGGGCATCAACGGCGTGGCCGAGTACTCGCTCAACACAGGGCCGGACGCCGACCAGCTCTTCAGCCTTCAGGTGGCAGTGGACGCCGAGGAGAAGCTGCCACAGCTGGTCGTCATGGGAAACCTGGACCGGGAGGTGAAGGACTCGTACGACCTGAACATCCGCGTGGTGGATGGAGGGAAGCCTCCCAGGGCGAGCAGCGCCCTGCTCCGCGTCACCGTCACCGACCAGAACGACAACCCGCCCAAGTTTGAGAGGGACCACTATGAGGCAGAGCTGTCTGAGATCAGCCCCGTAGGCCACTCGGTCCTACAGGTCAGTGCACACCCACACGTGGACGCCCTGTGTTCACACGCTCACACTCAACACACCCACAAACTCTGCGATCACACACAATCAATAGACACATGGACGTAGACACACACTAACAGTGCGTCAATCTATATTTTGCTGTATTGTTCAGAGGGCGCCTCCAGGAAAAAAGGCGAAAAATGTTGTGCATTTATTTTTTAACTCATAGCAACACATCCTTTTTTCTTGGGGAGGAGGGAGGAGGTGGGTGGCTTGCTCCTATTTTTTTGTCTCTTCAAAATGGGGTTAAGGTGCAGGGCCCCTTCCCATCACCTGGCCTGGAAATGGATCCCTACCTCCTGCTCATGTCACTTTAAACACTAGTGGTAATAAAACACAAGTGCATTATCGACAGGTGGCAGGAATTGTGTATTGAATTTTAAAGCGGTTGTGTGGCCGAGCGTGGCGTTTGGCCAGGGTTCAGGAAGTGTCTTGGAAGAGAGGAAGGAAGGAAGGAAGGTGAGTAGACGTGGTTTTAAACGTCGCTAATCTCCGGGTCAGCAGCGGGCTGAGTGGAATGTGTGTCAATCGTCTTTTCCGCGTGATGTGCCGCAGAGCACGGAGCGCTATCACCTGACCCGAGCAAACGGATTGCTCTCTCGCTCGTAAGTCACACTGTTCCAGCTGCTTTTTAAAAGATTGCTTTTCAGAGGCACATTACGCAGAATGAAACAAACTGCAGCTTTTCTTTCTTTTTTTCATTTTTAAATAGAATGAGTCGCATACAGGGCAGTAATACTCTTAAGCTCTGTGAAACGTCGAGAGTAGCACTCTAGACTAAGCTGTGTCTGTTCCTGTTCAGCCTGGCTCTGGTGGGGGGAGTTATCAGAGACATGTAGCCGCCTCGTGATTCGTCCGATTGAGACACAGCATAGTGTAGCGCCACCGAGGCTAAAGACAAAATATCTGGTTAATGAATACCTAAGCTAATGCCCCCAGCCCACCTCCCCATTTCAACACACCCGCTAGCTTGCATGCAGAAACTCAGGTGAGGTTATCTTAAATCTTAGCGTTGCCGGGGTAGCAGTTGGAGAGAGGGGCGGAGAGGTTGCTGGTGGGATGATGGTGACATGTATAAAGCCAAAAGTTCCCTGATACACCCAGGTGGTTTTAAAATGAACAATAGGTGTGTTATCATCCTTATGGCAACAAGACCCTGCTATCGTCACTACTGTGCGGCACAGTGTGAACCCTAGAGAACAAACCCATTATTTTACAACAGGCCTTGCAAACACAGCTAATCTGTTGAGCAATAGGGATCAGCTCAGACCATATCAATTCAGAAATCATCTAAAAATATTCTGGATATGCTCGGCTGTGTTGCATAAAAAGTTTTTAAAAGTTAGAAAAATTGAATAAAAGTGGAAACTACCAAATTATGGAAAAAGACACTCTTGCTACTAAGTGGAAGCGCGTCAGTGGTTGAGTGTGATTGATGTTAATACAAAAAAATATTTGCTGCTTGTTAAAGACAAGCAGTTGGTAGAGACTAAATGCTCCCTTTCACCCTTATTTGAAAACAGATAATAAATGATGTTCTATATAATATGTAGTTTCATGAACTTTAACATCTGTTAGTAATTCATGAAAATGAATTGCTAGTCTAAAGATTTTTTTTTCTTGAGACTAATATGTTTACTTTAAAATAGGGCTGTCAAGCGATTACATTTTTTATCTAAATAATTACAGGCTCTGTGATTAATTAATCTAAATTAATCGCATACATACATTTTTCCGAGAAATTATTTCAACATCATTTAATTCAAGTAAATTATGGCAGATAAGTGATTCATGAATAATAGACATAATTTACTTAAAAGTTCAATGTCTCTTTTATTTAAAACACGTCTTTCATTAACATACGGTGCATTTTAAGATCCCATTAATAACATTTCCATCTCCCTCAAGATTCAATGCATCTCAGGCCACGTCCAGACTTACCCGGGTAATGTAAAAACGCACACCCGCAATGAATTTGTTTGAGCCAATATGTTACGTGGTATCTGGAGATAAATTAGTACATTGTACTGAGAGATCATCGTTTGCATTTCACCTGCCATTTTTTTGATGAGCGTCTCGGTCTCGAGCGCAAGCTTGTGGCAGTGTCATGGCAGTGTCATGGCAACCGAACGTCATCGTTTCTGAAAGCCTCCGTCTCCCCTGTCCACACTACAGATCAAACCCAGCTTTTTTCACATTTATCAACCTCAGCGATCGTTTTCGAAAAGCATCGTTTTCAGTGTCGGAATTCTCAGTTTTAGTGCGGACGGAAGGGCTAAACGGATAAATATTTATGTGTTTGTAGATTTACCCGGTTTAGTGTGGATGGGGCAATTGCATCTCAGTCGAGGGTGTCTTGGCGAGGCTGGCTGCTAGTGCCAGCTTCAGGGGCTGTGGCAGCTCGTACCTGCGAGCTTGCTACCAAACGTTTTGCGTTGAGGTGATATTTAAGGGTTGATGAACTCCGTTCATGGGAAAATTCCTTCCTACAGAGATTGCAGATAACGGTGTTCCTATCTACAGTTCCGCCTGGGAGTTGTTCAAACTTGAATTTTCCGCTCACGGGGCCGAGCAGCGTCTTCTCGTCTGCCTCCATTTAGTTTCATCGCAAATGACGCACCGGGTCAAAGGGCACTATAGAAGCGCGATTAATCTGCGTTCATTTTTTTCACGTGGTATTTTTTCTGTGATTAATGAATCAAAATTAAGGCGTTACTATGACAACCCTACTTTAAAATGAAGGAGATGATCTTACCTGCAGACCAGACTGAGTCTTAAAATGAGGAGGATCATATTCAATTATGATCATTATTATTGTCAGTTCACAGTGTCAGGAATAAATTTGAATGGTTAATGGAACTGATCCCCTTCGAGGTTGTGATTCATTGGCCTGTACGCCGACCTGGCCTGGAGCATTGTAGGTGTTGAATACGTTTCCATGGTGATTATGTCATCATCCGTGGCAACAGCAGTGAATCACTATGACAATATCAGTGGAAATACAAATCCTATCATGTGTGTTGGTATGCAATGCATGTTAAGAGGAACCCCATTTACTGATAACCTTCTCCGTCCTTTGCCTACAGGTTCGGGCCAACGACGCAGACACTGGAACCAATGGCGAGATTGACTACAGCCTTCACCAAGCCTCCGAGACAGTGCAGAGGCTGCTCCGCATCGACCGCTCCACTGGCGTCATCTTAGTCAAGGGCCAGGTCGACCGTGAGGAGGAAAACTTCCTCAAGTTCTTTGTCGTGGCCAGGGACCGCGGCCCCAACGCCAAGAGTTCAAAGGTCCTGGTGACCATCAGAGTCAGGGACCACAATGACAACGCGCCAGCCATTGAGATCCGAGGTATCGGCCTTGTTACCCACCATGATGGCGTGGCAAACATATCGGAGGACATGCCCATCGGCACGCCGGTAGCCCTAGTGCAGGTGTCCGACCGCGACGAGGGTGAGAACGCAGTGGTTACATGTGTGGTGGCAGGGGATGTCCCGTTCCAGCTTCGACCGGCCAGTGAATCGGCCAACGACCGAAAGAGGAAGTACTTCTTGCAGACGACCACACTGCTGGACTACGAGCGTGTCAAGGACTACCGGATTGAAATTGTTGCTGTGGATTCTGGCAATCCAGCATTGTCAAGTACCAACTCTCTGAAGGTCCAGGTCACAGACATGAATGACAACATGCCAAACTTTTCCCCAGCATTGTTGGAGGTGGACTTTGCAGAGGGAAACCAGCCCGGAGATAAGGTCTTGGACATGATGGCCACTGATGCTGATAGTGGCACCAATGCAGAGCTGAGCTACAGCATCGTTGAATCCTCCTCATCCAAGCTCTTTGAGATTGATGTCAACACTGGCGAGGTGCGTGTGAAGAACCAGCTGGATCGTGAAGAAGTCCAACGCTACCAGTTCCACGTGGCCGCAGCCGACAAGGGTGTCCCAAGCAAAACAGGCACAGCAACCGTTGTGGTAAATGTTCTGGACTGCAATGACAATGACCCAAAGTTCATGCTGAGCGGATACAGCTTCTCGGTCATTGAAAACATGGCCCCACTCAACCCAGTCGGAGTGGTAACTGTTACTGATGCAGATGAAGGGGAGAATGCCAGAGTCAAGCTGTATGTAGAGCCGGACAATGGCAAATTTGTCATCCAAAACGGCACAGGAACAATCCTCTCCAGCCTCTCCTTCGACCGGGAAAAGGAGAGCTCCTACACTTTCCGGCTCAGGGCAGTTGATGCCGGAGATCCACCTCGCTCCTCCTATGTAGGGGTAACCATCAATGTTCTCGATGAAAACGACAACGCCCCTTACGTAACCAAACCCTCAAACTCCACCTACAAGTACCTTCCACCAGTCACAGCCCCAGATGCCCTTGTGGAGGTGGTTGAGGCGGAGGACATGGACTATGGTCAAAATGCGGAGCTGATTTACAGCATCACCGGTGGCAACCCATACAACCTGTTCCATATCTCCCCCAATAGCGGTGAAGTCACCCTGGCACAGGAATTTGCCCGCAAACACAACGGGCTGCATCGCCTGGTGGTGCGGGTCAGCGATAAAGGCAAGCCTCCCCGCCACACCACCGCCTTGGTCCACATATACGTCAATGACACTATTGGGAATGTCACCCATATAGAGGCTCTGGTGGGACACAGTCTCTACACCCCTCTAGACAGGGACATTGCTGGGGACCCCGAGTATGCTCACAGCCAACGCAACAACATCCTGTATGCCATCCTGACGGGGATCGCCGGGGTGATTCTTGTCATCGTAGCCGTTGTTGTAATTCGGCACCGACTGCAGAAAGACACAAAGAGTGGCTACCAGCCTGGCAAGAAAGAGAACAAGGACCTGTTTGCACCAAAACAGGGTCCAAAAAACGGCAAGGGGAAAAGGAGCAAAAAGGGAAAGGCCCCTAAGCCAGCCAAGGCCCTGGAGGAGGACGAGGAGGCAAGCCTCCAGAAGGGCCTCAAGTTCAACCTCATCAATGAAGACGTCAACGACAGCCCCAGGATCCACCTGCCTCTAAATTACCCGCCAGGAAGCCCCGATCTGGGCCGGCACTACCGCTCCAACTCCCCCCTGCCCTCCATTCAGCTCCAACCCCAGTCCCCCTCGGCCTCGAAGAAGCACCAGGCGGTCCAGGACCTCCCGGCCACCAACACCTTTGTGGGGACGGGAGACAACACCTCCACGGGGTCCGACCAATACTCGGATTACAGCTACAAGGCAAACCCGCCCAAATACAGCAGCAAACAGGTAGGCGAATACTACACCACAAGGTACAACAGGAACATCACGTGGAACAATCAGGTGTGGTAGTCACAGGGGACTGGTTGGCACTCACAGCACTGCACTGATTACCTTGTCTATCCATTGTCCTGCCCCATAGCTCACAGCCACCGCACTTCAGCTTCTTTGGTCAACATTTTATTTTGGTTCTGTGCACTATTTTGAGTTCACATGTTTTTTTTTCTGTTGTTAGCTTCTATTAATTCATAATACATCATCAACTGTCTGTTATTTTTTTGGTCATTTGTTTATTGTTCTGTTTCACTATTTTCCCACTGGGTGACATGAAGGAGTTTAAAGATTTTTATTTTCCAAAGGTTTGATTGCAAACTTTTTTGTTTGGAAGTTCCATTACTTCTCATTCATTCAGAATGTTTTGGTCTCGATCAAATTCCCTCCACGTCGAGCGGCTGCTTAATCTGAGATAAGAAAGCTACTGTGAATCTTAAAGGCGTTTTATTATGTGGGCTATCGGTTTGTGATGACCAACTCAGCTGGACTTTAGACAGTTGGTCTCTGAATCGTGGCTTTCGACAAAACGAAGGGAGGGACCCGAGGTTTATACCGTTGATAAACCAAACCGAAGAGGGCGCTTGTTTCACGGTCAAACAATCGAATAAAGGAAAGGTACAATTAACACCATTTCCCAAAATCCGTCGCCACTGCACCTGTCAGCTTAACTGAAATATAGCTTTTAATTATGCTGTCCCCATTCGCCAGGGCTAAAGTCAATTGTTTGCACAAATTAAAGGGAGGCAATTCCAGGCGATGACTCTGCCTCTACCCATAGTGCCTTGCTACTATTTAATGTACATGCTGAGGTTCGTTAACTTCAGCCACTAATGAGGGTCGATGCGTGAGTCCTGTGGTTCTTGCGGCAAGCGTTCACATTACAGGCCCGGTGTTTGTGGTAGTGGATGACGTTGTCTACTGTGAAATCAGAGAGGAAGATTGGCAGGTATAAAAAGACGCACCTCGCACAGCAAGCCGGTGACAATCAAAGTGAAGTCTTATGCAAATTGTACATATGTGAATAACAAAACTATTTTTTTTGGTTCTTGTGATTTTTCCTTTGTTTGTTTAATTATGCTGTTTTGGTTTGTGTGTGTTGGCTTTGGCACACAAAACGCCTGTTCGCTGATACCTCACATACTCACTCAGTTGTGTTCTAATGACTTGTGTTCATCATTGAAATATGCTGTACCAAAGAAAATGCACAGACACACATTCTTTCATACCATGTACAAACGAATGCACACACTTGTACTCTGGCAGTATTGCAAATGTTCCAAGACGTCACATGTAGTTCATTACCCTTAGATAGTTCGGTTTCTGTTAGCCATAGAGAGCTAGAGATGACCACCGTTAGCATACCTGCCATACAGATGTGGTTCAGGTCTAGGTCAGGGTTTGTCCTCATGAGGGTTGGCTAAAGTTAATGGAAATGTTTAATTCAAGATACTCTGTAAGAGTCTCTGAGTATGTGTGTCTGAGTGAGAGTGTGTGTATGAATGTTTTGCCTGCCGATTCTCCAGTTATCAGTTAATTTAATCATTTTTTTGAAAGATTGTGTCAGTTTTTCATACTACTGTGTCTTCCCGGCTGTGTTCTCAGCTGTGTATTCTAGTGGAAAATGTACCGTGTGTGCGCGTGTGTCTTTTCCACAGATTTCTAAGACAACTTCAATAAACATGTTATCCAAACGCGTGCTTTACATTCTCTGTTCATTCACTTGGGGTGTGGGGGAGGAGACATGCAATGGAACATGGGGTCCATTCAGGAAGAGGCAAACCACAAAAACAAAGCAGTCACACCATTCCCATCCACTTACCCGTCAGTAATGACACACATCCTGCTGCCGCTGTTGATGAGTCATCCGCAACTCCATTTTGTAGCTCCATGCTATACTTCTTGGTTCCGATTGTTCTCCATGGGATTTGTCACTGCCTGTCTATCGTCTATTTGGTAACGGTAACAGCATAGCTGAATTTGTTGCTGTTTATCTGGTGACAAAATCTGTAGCAGTCCGACCAATGGGGTTGTCGTATTTAGTGTACTAGGACCTATAGTTTATTTAGAAGGATCATTTAGAATGCTGTGTGGTAGGGAAGCAAACCACTAGTAGCTTTAGCCAGCTGATATCGCCACAACAAAACGCTAGAATTGATTGATTATTCTACCAGAATACTGTATTAGAAGGGCCATGCACCCAAACTCAAGACTCAATAATATCCACCCAACAAGGCAACTCACTTAGTATGAGTTGCGCTTTTATGTTTGTGTATGCAGTCTGTCTGTGAGTAACTATTGATTGCCAAAATGTGTCCTTTATCAGTGTGGTTTGTTTGTTATATGTCTGGTTCATGTTGAACAGGAGCAGAAACACACAGCCAACCAAAACTATGAATAGCCAACGAGGAGGCTGTGATCAAACGTAGCCAGCTTAAAAAACATTATAATGTAAAACAATACATTAATTGTATCTGATCGTTTTGTTTTATGATAGTGGCCACTGGTAATAGCTTTAAAACACTGTTTGTTTTCCTTTTATTATAACCGTTCTTCCTCTACCATGTCTGCATCGAGTTTTGTCAGGAAGAAAAGGGTGATTTTAAGGATAATATCACCGCTGAAGGCCTTTCTTTTGTTCGGAATCTGCTCTAGCTTAGCGTTAGGCAGGCATTATGGTGGAAGGTCTTTACAGGGAGCCGGGCTGTTAGCACCTTTTCTCACTACATTTTCATCAGAGAAAATTGCACCAATTTCAAAATGGCTCCATGTAGCTGCAATCAGCCAAGCAACAAAAGAATCTCGCTCCCCGCCGTTGAACACTCTTTTTCAGTTTCTTTGATTCAGTTTCCTTCCCCTTCTAACACCATTCTAATGCATATCTGTTGAGTCAACATTTTTGTTTGGGTGGGGCTTTGTTGCTTTCTGATTTTTTGAGGGGGAAATGTTGTACACAGATCACACCAAACACGGCAAACCAAACCACAGGGTCAGCAACACACGCGCATGCTGACCAATTGCTTTTTCACATTGGCTTGAATTACCTTCCGGTTATGTCACTTCCCACCTTTTTAAGCCAATAAGAAGCAGCGATTGGAAGTTACTTACTTTTACTGACCCTGTGGAAAGGTTTTTAGCCCTTGGTTTCTCGTGTGAGTGTGTGTGTGTGCCATCAAATCAGGTCGGTGTACTTAGTCGTCTTGTTCTTAAAGTGAGGGACAGACCGGGGTGGACCGGTTTTTCACAGAAAAGGTGTCGGTGGTGTGTGTGGGTGTATGTTGTGGGTGTATGTGTGTCTTTGGACCAGGGGGAGGGGGTGGCGGCGGTGGGAGAGTGTGTGACAGGGCTAGTTGAAACACGCCGGAGACAAGGAGGTAAGATAAATCGGTCACAGGCAACAGGGTACAGCACTGTGGTCACAATAGAGCTTTTGTTCTACCTTGGTACGGATTCCACAGTGTAGCCATCACTCAACGCCATCGGCCTGCTCCAAAGTGTGTGTGCACGTGTCTGTGTGTGTGTACTTGTTGCAATGGCCTGCAGGTTTTCGGGGGGGACAAAAAGGTAACTGAGAGACAGATGTACTACGGAGCGATATGCATGAATAGAGACATGACATGTATGCAGTGACAGCAGAGAGACAGACATATGAATAGCGAAACATACACAGACAGACAGCGAATAGTTGAATACAGCGAGAGACAGGCGGCTTAATGGAGAGATAGAGAAATGGGGAAAGACAGACAGGTGAACATAGAGAGAGACAAGGAGTTTAATAGAGAGGGATAGACGGGCATGTGAGTTGAGCGCCATAGAGAGACAGGGCAGGAAAAGGGAAGGTAGACATGCTGCTGAATGGAGCTAGATTGGTGAGAAGGGAGACAGGAACTGTGGAATAGTAGGGGCACCCTGTCATTTTTCCCTCTTTGTCCTGTAATTGCACTTCTTTACCTCTGTCCTCACCCAGTTCCTTTAACCTCCTCCCTCGGAAACAAATACACACTGCACTGCTTTCAATACATGACGGGAGTGGCCAAGGGCCCTTGACACAGGGCGCTAGGGGAAGAGGTGCCCAGAACAGCTGAAATGTCCTCTGTTTTATTTATTCATTCTCTCCATCCCTCTCTCTCCAACACACCTCTCAGATTTGTATTTCTTTCTGCCAAGGGAAACAGACTTCTCTCTCTCTGTCTCTCTGTCTCTCTGTCTCTCTCTGTCTCTGTCTCTGTCTGTCTGTCTGTCTGTCTGTCTGTCTGTCTGTCTGTCTGTCTGTCTGTCTGTCTGTCTGTCTGTCTGTCTGTCTGGCTGGCTGGCTGTCTCTGTCTCTGTCTCTGTCTCTGTCTCTGTCTCTGTCTCTGTCTCTGTCTCTCTCTCTCTCTCTCTCTCTCTCTCTCTCTCTCCCTCTCCCTCTCCCTCTCCCTCTCCCTCTCCCTCTCTCTCTCTCCCTGCTTCTG
>OOFH01062055.1:1713-12426 GCA_900323355.1 Merlangius merlangus | reverse complement strand
TACTTTCCTTCATTCTGAACTAAAACATCCCGTCTAAAGTTAATTCCCTGGCCTTCATGAGGAAGCGTACCGGACATTGAACCTATCAGTTCAAATCGACCCAGTGTTGCTATGACCTTTGAGCGGACCGACCGGGACAAACCCACCTTCTCTCTCTACTCCCATCGTAGTTCTGGTAGTGCTGGGAGCAGTGTTTTCCCTAGAATTTTTTTTAGGCCCGGTGGTAAGAGCTGATAGTGTGATTTGTTTTACATTTTTCACGGGATGCTAGAGTATTTGTTGGTTATTTCCATATAAAACACTTGCTTAGCCATCACAAGTTGATAATGATTCAATAAACACGTTATTAACAATAAACTAATTTAATTTACAATACACTCATTTTATTTACTTTATTGATTTATTTTATTTTTCCTTTTTGTCCTTCATCCCTTTTTAAGTTTTTTTGGTGGTGCCATGCTAATGATGATATAACTTAATGCTGTTAGATTGTCCGTTATGATGGGGCATCATCTGCGCACGCGCGACACTGCAGGTTTTTTTTTTTTTTTTTTTATTTTTTTTTTTTTTTTTTTTTTTTTTTTTTTTTTTTTCATTTTTTTGGCCGGTTGTTGGCCTGGCGGGGGCGCTCGTTGGCCTGGCGGCCCGCCGGGCCTGAACAATGGTAGGGGAAACACTGGCTGGGAGTACAATGTACTCCCAACACTACCAGAACTACGATGGGAGTAGAGAGAGAAGGTGGGTTTGTTGCTGGTGGGATACCGTCCACGTCCTACCAGCGTCCCGGGCCATCTTCGTCTTACGTTTCCTCTTAACGCGGTCAGGGCTATGAGCAAACACTGAAGCACCGTAGGCTTGTTTTCACCTCATAACCGGCGCTCGCGCCACCGTGCTTCCACCATGCCCGTCCGTCTGTCACCAGGAACATTTATTCACGGGCGTGGCGGTAACAAGAACCCAAGGCTGACGGACAGACGGGAATAAATGATAGCGGTCTGGGTAAACAAGGAGGCGAGGGGCGCCCTTGACCCCATGTCTCAGACATTTTAGTGTTGCCCCCCAACCCCCCTCTGAGAACTCTTCCGTCAGGGACACAGCTTTAGACCCCATCGGGTGATGGGGGGCCCAATTATGACCCTTCCTTGCATCCCCTCGCATCCACCAGTACTATGACCTATGGTACGTCCTAGAGACGGTTGTTTCTTTTTTGTGAGAGTTGTGTCTGAATATGAATTTCCCGTACTGTGTTCTGTCTACGCTAACCGTTGTCATTTAGTGTATATTGCTAGCGCGTGTCTCTCGAAGAGGGAAAGACAGCAGACACCGGGGGAAATAAGCACACTGATGCCGGTGCGTTCCACTTGAACTCTGCAGAGGGAATCATTTGAACTCAATTTGGTTGGGGAGACGTTGACAGGTAGATGCTGCTATGGCAACCAAACCAAAGTAGTGTCATATATAGCTCTTTACCATTAGACAAGTGCCTGCGTGCCCACATCCGCACACACACACATATACTAAACACACAGTAGATCTGGACATAAACAGACAGACAGTCACACACACATGACACAGTGTGCAAAATGCATATAAAAGGCCCCTTACTAATATCTCTATTTTAATCAGACATTAAACAAACATTGTGTGAACTCCATTCAGATTTGGCTCTCCATTCCCCGAGCACATCTGCTGCGGATGTCTGCTGGCCTTGTGTCTACTCTGCTGCCCTCCAAGCATCTGGGCCACAAGAGACTGGTCTCATCACAGCCGGGATCCAGTGCTTTACGTGATCACTCAACTCACGTCATTATATGTGACAGCTCTGTAAAGCGACCACCCATCTTACGCTATATAAAGAAAAACATATATCTCTTTCATTTGAACGCACATTTCTGGATGTGTAAAACACAATCACACAAACGCGCGCGCACACACACACACAGACACACACAGACACACACAGACACACACAGACACACACACACACACACAAACACACACACCCACACACACACACACACACACACACACACGCCGATAGAGGGAAACAGAAAGAGAGAGAGGGGGGAGAGAATCCATTGGTGTATATGTCTCTCACTCCTGCTGGGTGTTGCCCCCTTTATCACAGCGAAGGGAGATAAAGGGTGACAGAGTGAGGGAGATACAATGATAGAGTGTGTGTATAAGAGAGAGTGAAAGAGAGAACGAGAACGAGCAAGACTGAGAGCAAGTGCGAGATAGAGAGACATGGCAGGGATATTTATGAAGCCTGCCAAAGTGTTTCCCATGTGGAGGGAGCCATCGTCTTCGTGTGATATTATTCTGGCTGAAACTATATATATGTTTGGGGAAAACTGTATACAGGGACACGCATAAATGGTTAATGTCGTTCATTATGGATGCTCAGATCTGAAGCACACTAGGCAAAACATATGAATTCAGGCTCCCAGGGAGAACTCCTGTAGAAACAGTGGGAATAGGCATTCTTTAAAGGGTTTGGGGTACAACAAAGACATGGGTATTTTGTTAACTGTTTCAATCCCAGAAGTCAACAGAATATAATGATTTAAGAAAACCAGATCAAATTGAAGTTCCTGACAGATAAAAAAACTAGACCACAAGACATGACAGAACAACTACGAACGCCTGTTAATACTCTGCAAAATAATAGCTGAAATTAGAGTGACATTTGCCTCTCTTTAATTGATGAAGGTTATGTCATGTGCTCACAAATGCAACATCAAGGTGCGTTTTGGAGGTTTCACAAATTTGAAAGGATGATGATTTTGATGGAAAACGTCTGTTATGTGGACATATGGGAAATGCCGTAATTTTTGACTGCCGATAATCGGTGCAACCAGTTCAATGATGGATAGGCCAGCATTTTATGGTTGGCACCCGACTAAAATGGAATGCATCAAATGAAAAAAAAAAAGTCTGCTTTACAGATATTCCATGCTGTCAGAGCTGGTGTGTGAACTTCCCTCTCTCTGTGTTCCCTGGCACATCCCACGGCGTTCTCACCCCCCTCCTTATTGTTCTGTCCTGCCCTTCATGTGCCCTCGGCCTCACCCCCTCAGCATGAGCCTTTGGGCGGGTGAGGGCCCTGCCTCCCCCGCCTCCCTACCTCCACTCCCCTCCGTCCTGAGAGTGCTGAAAGGCGGGGGCTGCACCCAAAGTAGGTGAGAGCACCCAGCGTGTGTCGCTGCGTGTCTCCCTTCACTCAGGCTGCCAGCCACTTATCAAGATGCCATTAGAAAGGCAGGGTGTGATGGGTACGAGAGGAGAGGAGGGGAAGAGGGGAAGAGAGAGAGAGAGGGGGAGAGAGAGAGAGGGAGAGAGGGAGAGAGAGAGAGAGAGAGAGAGAGAGAGAGAGAGAGAGAGAGAGAGAGAGAGGAAAGGAGAGAGTATAGGGGAGGAGGGGGTTGAACAAGAGAACAAGAGACAAAGAGACCGGGGGACACTATATTTAGCAAGGGAGCCGTCACCTTCTGTTCTCCTCTCCTGAATAATCACACTTTGACAGCATGCCTCGTGCGGAGCAGAGGTTTGTGTGGCTGATGCACTGGCGGCGCTCACCACCCCACTTCCACCCACACCGTCTCCACTGAGAGACGGCGCACTGTGTATGAGCTCCTCTGCAGGCATTGTGCCCCAGCCACGTGTCATGCTGTTGAGATTGCTCACTCTGCGGGTCCTGATAAGGACCCCTAAGTGGACAAAATAGGGTGTTTATTGGTGAGAAATAAACACTTTGGGAGCAATACGTAGTGCATGGACTCTCCTCTTTCAAACGGCTCTTTTCCCCCGAGCCCCGCCCATATGCATCATTGCAGTGAGAAATGCTTTGAGAGAGAGGAGTTTGGGTTGACATATCGGCTGATGGGCGTGATTACGGGCCGGGGCCGTGTAAACAAGGTGAAGGACTGTTTGATTGATCCGCGACATGGTCATAAACACGAGGATGAAATGCAGTCCGGCCGATCTTTCATCTTTCCTCTGTGTCTGTCAGCGGTGTCTCAAGAAGCAGAGTAAGAGGGGGCTGCGAGGGAAAGGCGAAGAGTGATTGGTGCTGATGAGGTAGGCACCGACACATGTAAACACTACACATGGCAAACATAGCAAGGGGGGCATGATCGTGTTGTTTTAAACATCCACCAATCACTGTTGCTTACAAGGTATCTTAACAAACAATTTAGTGTGCAAAAACAATCCCCCAAGAAACCCCCCGTGTTTCGTAACCTCTGAAAAAGGGGTTCTGCTGATGCATCCTGCTCCCATCCAGACTCCACGGCACTTAGTAGCAGTTGGGTTGCAACTTGTGAGAACCGACTATGTCATCGATAATGCAAGCCAGACACATTTGCGTGATTAGGCAACCACCCTGGTTGGTTTGCACAGCCTGTTTAACTATTTAAGGGAGCTTCATTGTGACAGCGTGAGCAGACCAGAGATAAGCGTACATGTGGGTGATGGCATTGCTGCAGCAAGACCCCCTGGTCTCCCATGTATGTCTGAGCCTCCCTGGCTAGTGGTGTTTCTGTCTCAATCACATCGTGAAAGATTAAGCCAACACAGCAGGAAAACAGCAGTCAACGCTGTGGCAGTCAGCCTCAAGTGTGTGTTCCCTTTAATGGCTCGGTCGATGTCTCTCCGTATAAATCTACCTTGGCAGTTCGCTAACAATATCAAAGTGTGAGAACTATTCATCCAGGGCATAAATGAAAGAGGGTTGCCAAAAGAGATCATCAATTATCCAAAGTTGACTTTAACCTTGTATTCTTTCCAAAAACAACTTTAACCGCTTTTCAAATATCTGACTCTCTAGCTTGGCCTTTTATCTCTGGGCTCTGTTCCCGGGGCCAACCTTGTGCCCAGGTGTTACACCCTGAACTCCTGGCAGAGAGAAAACACAGTTAAACACTTTCAAATGGGATGGTGGATTAGCCTAACAAGCCATTACATGTTAATAGGCCATCATTCTCCCCCTGCGTCACAGGGCTGTTCGCCTCAGGCGCAACTGACTACCGTTTGAAGGGTCCCAACCCCCACGCCCCCCCCCCCAGCCTACCTGACGTAGCTTGCGATTAAAGGGCTGTTTCAGGGTAAGTATAGGACTACAGATCCAAGTCTGACCTCATCACTCTCATCATAAGAATAAATAAAGAATAACTATGAGAGCAAACAATGGTGGTAGGTGTTGGCCTTGTCACCTTGTGATAGGATTGCAAGACATGCATGATATAATTTCTGCTTAATAAATCTTTAGGTGCCTTTTGTATTCATAACCTGGTATTCACTTTGGTGTACAGCCCTGAGCTGTGCTTTGAAATTAAATGTAAAGTTGGTGATGGGTTTGTGTATTTATGTATATTTGTGTGTGAATCTGTACAATCATAAAATATTCCAAAACAATGACGTCAAATGAACCAGTGAGGTGAGCCTTATGCCATATGTCCAATGTCGTTTCACAACTTTCTATTAGCCGAAAATGAAAGATAACTTATCGCTGTGACGGATGTAAGGACATTCCTCGTAGCTTAACTGTTTACACATCTTGGTCTTATCGACGTTGAGAGCGTAGCCTTAATCTTACACACTGCACAGCTGCTCAGAGACCAGCCGAATACTCACATCAACTGGTACCCCTTATCTGACACTAAGAGGAGCTCACGTGCGTACTACATGTACACAATGTGTACTCTAAGTACACATTCAGAAATAGTATGAAATGTTCGCCCCTTGAAAATGCCCTGGTATTTTCAACATAAAAGTACCAATATGGTTGGTGTATGTTTTAAACAGGTGGGCTGAATCTACAGATATCAACAAGGACGATTTGGATGGCGCAGCAGCCGTTCGAATGTGGATGAATACAGAAGACGTGTCTGCTGTCACGCTGGTTGGTGTTACATGAGCACTGGCTTGTGATGGGAGGCTCTCGTTGGTAGAGCGTAAATCTCTAAGCTTTTAGACACGCAGAACAGGGCTTTTCCTAGCTTCTGGAAATGACGACTGCTCATCAACCCAGACCTGTGTAGGGATTTACATAAGGCCATGCTAAATAGAACTGGTGATGAGAAGTACAAGTTCAGCATTAGATGGAGACCATATTGGTATTTGCTGAGAATGTCAATACGTCTGTAAGCATTGACACAGGGAATTGTGTTTGGAAACAGGGTATTCATCAATAGATGCTTAGCGGGTGACTAGTAGACATATGCAATGCACATACATTTTTCTTGCATCCAAAGAAAACGCCCTTGATTTTGTTCTCCAGCCTAAGTATGCAAGTACTCAATATGTCCCGACAGTCACACTAAAGTTTGAAGAGTTAAATAAATGTCAACTATGTATTGGCTTATGAGGCCTGCATATAAAAAGAAGGAAAGCACAACAAGTTTCCCACAAACGGCATTATGCATAACTAACACAACGCGATAATGAAGAGCGTATGTTAAATTCCTCAGCAGAGCAGGGCGGGCTAACCTCCGAAACCCATTAAAAACTAAAATGGACTCAATTATAAGAAATGGGGAATAAATTACCAATTTGCACCACATAAAAACAGATGCAGCCGACTGTAAAATCCAACTCCATTAGAGAGAGAGAGAGAGAGAGAGAGAGAGAGAGAGAGAGAGAGAGAGAGAGACCCACAGTCAAACTAAAAAAAAGGGAGAACAACAAAAGAACGAGATGGCTTAAGGAAATAATAGAGGATAGCATGTAATAATGTTGTATATAATTTCATCTCGGGGCCCTCTTCATTACAACAATGGTCCACCGCCTGAAAACGTATCATTAAACCAAAGCAGCTGAATAAATGCTGAACCCGATCTAGAATTTCCTACACATGGATAGCAGATGTACAATGTGTAACATCACACTACACACGTGTAGACATGTGATTAACCTCAACGTTACACAACCGGACAACATGCCGCCGCCACGCCGAGACATTTGCATGAAGAAAAAAAAATAACGAAACCAAAGTGAGTTGAAACGCAGAACGAATCGTGGCTTTCCAACCTACAGGATCTGTGATCTGCTGCTCATGGGAGAGGATAGGGATTTAAACTCATCAGCAGCTTAGCGGGATCCGCAGCCCTGGCAGAGTACCCTCCTGGCTCACTCCGAATGAACACGCCGGGTCGCGCCCTAATGGAGCCACGCGGCGCGCTGCGCTCACCACTGCGACCAGACTCTAAAGGTACAGTTCAGTGCACCGGGAGTGCCAGGCGACACACACACACTCGCACACACACAGAGAATCACACACACACACACACACACACACACACATTCACGCACACACACACATGCACAGACACAATCACACACACAAACGCACATACATATTCACACACAAATGCACACACACACACAAGACACTCACTCACAAACACACACACGCAATGCGCACACACGCGCACACACACACACACACACACACTCACGGAAACACACAGCAGAATTCATGAACATGCAGCGAGGGCGGGTGCCCTCGATGTGTGTCCAGCCGAGTGTTAAATCAAACTAAATTTCAGAGAGGGGGGGAGGTCAGACTGAGCCAGCATTCAGAGAACTCCTGACAGCCCATCGCAAATGAAGACAGATATAGTGGTCCTCCCCATTTAAAGGCACTAATCCGAGACCCGGTGACGCAACAACACCCGACCGCCTGTGTTCAGTCGCCCGGGACTTACCTTTTGGCATGGCGCCCTACGTTAACAACACTGTGCTCTCTTTTGTTTGTACTTCAATTCCTTTGAATAAAGGAAACGCAGCGGGGCTGTCCATCACAGCAGAATAAGGGGCAGCGACAGCTGAGACTCAGCGTGACAGACGCGCCTACCTTTGAAGGAGAGGAAGACCCTGGGAGCAGAGAGGGGCTCGTTAGACGGGAGGAGGGTCCCGGAGGAGACGGCCAACAGGACCAGCAGCCAACACACTCGGTCCCCCTGCATAACGCTCCCTCGGTCTTCAAGCACTGCGCTTGGACAGTCCAGTAGCTGAAGGACAGACAGGTGGAGAAACCATCAAAATCAGGGGCAATCAGGACAATGTATTTGAGGATGCATGCAAATAATACGTAGGAGCATAATGGAGTGTGAATTACACGTGTAGGTTATTAGAAACTGGCCCCTTATGTTATACAATTATATAAACATATATTTATTTTTGGTGTGCAGGATGGTTCTAGTCATTTATACATCTAAATGTACGCCACATGCAACAGTTACTAATAATGTGGGGATAATTTGTGCACGGTTTAGATCGACAATACATACTAAAGCAGACAGTTTCAAAGACCACAGAAGCTTGCAAAGTAGCCTAACTCAAAAGGGTCAATTTGTTTTCAACCACATGATAAAATCCCAATGTCCTCGGTCAATGCATTCAAATCCTGTTGGCAAGAACTTAGAGTCACCATTGTTCGGAGAGTGCATTTAGATGCCTATTAGTCCCCAAACCCCACATCCAATGCTTTGCATAAATGTGCAGTGAAAATGTTTGTTATACATGTGTAGGCCTATTCAATCAGAGTATTGGTGTATCTTCATAGCTACGGCCATGAGAGGCGCCTTTTACGCATCATCCGTGTGTAGGTAAGGAAAGACCTCTACATATAAATGTTCAACAGCCTATATTAATATAAATAGCAATGTTTCGAACCCATCACAAAACACAAACGTTTAACGTGAACTACATCCCAAATATATACTCGTCTTGAACCAACCTTTGTAATTAAAGCTTCGTTAGTGCAACATTAAACACGCGTTTTAAACGTCACCCATAAAAGCACCAAGGAAAGGCGCTGATCGTGAGGGTACGGGGTCAATTGAAGACACAGGCTCACATTTCCACTTAAAACCTCAAAGTGGACCTAACTCCACAGCAGACCCAAAGGCAAAACTCATCGCAGCAATTGGCAGAGAATTACACCCGCGAGTTAAAAGTAGGAAATGTATAACTAGAACATTGTTACAACTTTTTTTGAAACTCCAAAGTGACATGTCCCCACAGACGGACGCATTGTCGGGCTCCACTGTCGCTCACAAGAAGCCAGTGGCTCGGGCTTTAAAGGCGCACGTGCACGCTTGAAAAGAAGCGCGTGCTCGTGTCACTTCTTGGCTCTCAAGTGCATGATGATTAAAAACTCATTTTCATTGGATTCCTATTGCAACTGGACGTAGGGCGGATTCAGAGGTTTGCATTTATATTGCACTGAGTAGACCGAATTTAGATATTACGCCTCCAGAATTTCTGTTTTCTAATATATTCAACTTTAGTTATTGGAATAACATAAGTATGCACAAATTGATTTTTATGCATTCTTTAAAAGGATTATCTAATTTCAGTTTAATTCATTTGTTTTAGCTCAGTTGGCATGCAATAGGGTTCACATGCACCACAGCCATAACCAAATCACAAAATCAACCACCAAATTCATTGGTAGCGAACGGCTTGGAATATTAGGCTACAAGTATTACTGCAGAGGAATATAATGGTGAAACGTCTAAAATAAATAGGTTTTTGTAAAGCTTACCTGTTTAGTCCCTGAGGGTGTTTAGCCTGTGGAATATTTTGATGGGACAAATCAACATTTAGAAATCATCTAGCAGATCCTCTGAGCTCCTCCGTCAGCGGTCTATCCACAGCAGAAGCCGTTTGTCCAGAACCGAACAAAGCTTGGAACCCAATAAAGTTATCAACCCAACTTAAATTGAACGTATATCTCTTATGGTGGATAAATCCCTGGTCATCCGGTTAAGACGCAGCGTCTGAGTGGTCCTGTGAACGGTGGATGTGCTGCCGGGAGAAGCAGAGTTGCGCGCGGCAGCGTGGTAATGTAGTGCCGCGCGAGGCGCTCTGCAGGTGGACACACTGCGCTCTCGCGGCGCTAGACACACCCATAGGGCGGGAGCTTACCTTAGCGTCCAGCGGCTTTGGGTTTTAGTGTTCAGGACCGCTTTCCTAGTATTGTACACGTGGCTAATGTGCTAAAAAACTAGGCTCTGTCCTTATCGGTGAAGGACTAGGACACTGATAGGATTTCAATCTTCGTGATAATTGGAGCTGGTAATGTTCGTTAGCTGATATACGTTACGCACCGTTTACGCATGTACGTATTTATTAGCCTGTCTCGTTCAGTTGAAAGTGTAGAGCAAAAATCCTTTCATAAATTCCAAGAAACACTAGATAGAACTAGTTAGAATTAAGCAGTCTTGAGAATACAAGCTTTTTGTGATTGCCTAGTCGTCCAAAAAAAGATGTGGCACGCACGCAACACAGGAAACACAAGTGGTAGTTCATGCACTTTAATTCATGGACATTTTGATGTTTGTTGCAAGAGGTTAAGCCCATTCTGGGTGTATCACCTTGCCTTTAACGACAAGTCACAAGAACGTGGCATAGCATTGGTTTCTCTTTCTCTTGTCTGCATGCCTGTTGTATATCAAGGGCCCTAATACACAGCAAGGATGTATATATTATGTTCTTACTATAATCTTTCATTATAGAAAACAGTTTAGCGAAACACATGATATATAAAATGTGAAAAAGTTACCTTTTAGGTAGTTAAACCGATAGGCTTTTCTAGAAATCCTATTCTACAAGCTGCCGACTGTGAGCATGTCCATACAATAAGGCAAACATATCTGGTATCAAATAATATAGTGACTGAGATGATCCAAAGAAATAATTAATCTC
>OOFH01062054.1:0-10487 GCA_900323355.1 Merlangius merlangus | reverse complement strand
CTACATATCTCATCTTACCATTTGCCATTCAACCCTCTTGTTTAACATGGTCCATAGGTTCTGAACATGTCTTCCAGCCCTGCCAGCACTCTTAGGTTGTTTTGTTTGGGGATATGTATTGTTATCTTGACTTAAGATTTTCTTGTACACGGCAATAAATCCTTTTACTTCTTTACCAAAGCTTTTTTTGAAAAAATTTTGAAAAATGTACAGAGATCATCACTAATCAACATGTATGACAATAGTGTTGGACATACTGGTTAAGGTAGCCTTTAAATGTTGCTTTAACATGGCAACCCACACAGTCAGAAAGACACCAGGCGGGAAATATCCATACATACATTTGCATAGAAAGGTTTAACGCCCTGCACATGAACGAATCCTCACTGGGATCAGTCAGAATGTCTAATTGAGTCCAGTGGGAAGCCATTATTGGAAACAAACAGAAACACAGCGCTGTTATTCAGCCCTTTTTGTTTCATTTAGATAGGATCTGGCCTTTTTAGGCATATGCCCTTTCTGTGTGTTTTTTTTAACTTGACACTATTTACCTGTTGGTAGGTTAGGATTTAAGAGCAATTATTTGTTACTGGCATAGCCATACATCAGCTGTAGAGGACTGGTATGAGGTTTGAGAAATTCTGTTTGAGTTGACTCTGTATGAGCCAACATTGATCTTATACGAATCCTGGCTAATGTCTGACCCATCTTGGAATCTCTTCTGTGATTGGTTGGAATGCACCTTGCCTACCGTCAAAGGCAAAAAAAGTTGCAGTTGAAATCTCACTCACTGACTCAGAGCAGGTTCAAACACCTGTTTTTTAGTCTAGTTACTCCCAGTCTTCATACTACTTTACCATGGTCATGCAAATCCATGAAGGTGAATACTTTAATATAGTCAGGAGGTTTCCGTCACCTTTTGACCCACTATGAAAACGGTTGTGTGTGTCGGTCTTTTTGTTGACGTGTAGCCTCTTGTGTGAAGCACCAGACTTAGCAGGGTTTTAGCTGGACAACGTCAGCTCATGCTGATTCATGTTTGGCTTCAACAAGGGGATTACATGGCTTTGCCAAACCCGGCGTGCACCCCCCAGTCACTGACAGAACAGGGCTTGGTTTCTGGTATCATTTATATCAATAGTGAGACATAGATGGCCAATGCTCTCGGTTGCCGGGTTGAGGATGGAACCATTGTCACCCTAGGATGGACGTGTGCTGGCTTAACAGGCTGATAAGTCTGTTAATAATTGCCTGGGCTACACCTCATGAAAAAATGTCTTAAGTGAAGCGCTCATCATCATCATGTGTGGGTAGAAAAAAGTGTTGAGCTGCTTCGACCTGCGTCACACCGCCGCGCGGCAACTCGCCGCCTCCATTCATTTCAACGAGGGAAGGGCAACAGAGGGGAGGCGGTTACAAAAGCGGCTGTTGGACCAGGAAGCGGTTGCCGCCCATGTGAACGCGCACAGATTTTGCCCTACCGCTCCGCTTTCTCTGTGTTGAAACTTTCGGCGGCAGCCGCCCGGCGGCGACAGCAGTAGCAGCCGCTTTTGAAAACGCCTGGCCCTTCATACCGCCACGCTGAACCCCTCCGGCAGCCAGGCGGTTACCAGGGCGGTTGTCGCACGTCGGTTTGCAGGCAGCTTTAGGGTTGGCTTGTTGCTGTGCTCTTTGCGTTTTCAGTTAGGTATCCCATGACAACAGTCGATGTTATCAGTGGCGTGGAAGTTATGGTAAACACTACCGCTTATTTTTATGTCCTTAAAGCATCATAAAGATGAGGCCACCATCATAAAACCTTAGGGAACAACCTTTTCACTCTTACATCTACACACTTTTATAACGCTTACATAAAATACTCATATCAGTGTTCAGGGTCTAGGGGCCTGATTTAAATGTTTAGGTTTCTTTTATCAAGCTCATTGTGTTTCACATTCAAATAACGTTATGGTATGAACTGTGTGTGCGGCTGCACTTGCTCCTACCTCAGTGGTTATCCTATTTAGAAATTGTTGATGATAAAACAAACTGACAACACACTAAAGTAAGGGTGAATCCAAAAATCTGGACAAAAAAACAGTGTGCCTGTTCGCAGACACTTCGTAAGTGCATAGCTGCACTTGCTGACCTCAAACCCGAAAGTCCATATCAGATGTTTGGCTACATCTAGGGCTATTTTAGAAGTGGTCTTGAAGTATACCTGCCATACCCTAGTAGGCCTAGTGGAATTTCACTGAGGAGGGTTCCGGAGTTTAAATTAGTCTTGTTGCTTACATCAAAATCGCTGCTATCTATAGGACTTGTAGGCCTATATCAGAATGCATCATGTTTTTGTTGTTATTGCTGATACTCAGCCCTTTTGTGGTGCCACAAGATAGTTGTATTAAAGTAAAGTCCTAAATTAACGTAAATGTACTGTGACCTAGGTATATCATGATTAATTACTTAACAATTAATTACTTAATTGTTATCCTTTCATACTTCTGACAGTTTTTATTGTAATTACTACATCTATCCCTTTTAGTAAAAATGTATTGTAACTTCATTATTGTAATTATTCCCCACCACGTTTATGCATGCATTTTTTTTCCACTGTTTGCTAAAGATGTGTGTACCAATGACGCGCACAGTGCTGTTCCTCCAAGTGTGTCTTCATGTATTTTACACATCTTGCCCTCGCTCTCGCTCTCTCTCCCGCCCACTCCCTGCTCCCTCCCTCTCCCAACCCTATAGCGCCCCACCCTATAGCTACACAACAGTAGATCGTGCTCACGTGTCCTGTTTTTTCCGAACATGGCACTAGTTCTTTGGCCCTGACCTTTCACTCACTGAGGGATATAAACAGATGCAAGGTGAAGACTGTTCATTCTCAAAATACCAATAGTTGGACAATAGGCCACGCTTTATTTTATAATTAATTAGTTCTCAAACTGCCCCAACCATTCACAGCATCCGATATGCACTTTTTATTTTTCTAAATGCCTATATTTGTATCAGAATGCCCCTTTGTCCTTTTCTAGATGGTAATTAGGCTGGTGGATTTATGAATGGTTTAGTTACGGCTTCTGCCATGTCTTGCCAGCGATTCGGGAACCCCTTTTGGCGCCGAATGCTTTTTTGTTGTGCAGATTTTCCACCTGCCACAACACTAATGTGGGAGAGTATGAAGCCTGCACGCCTTTCAGTCTCGGCTTAATGTTGTTTTTCTCGCTATTATCGAATTTTCGGTTCAGCTAAATTCTCTGTCGTTGGCTCATGGCGGCTGCTGCCACCTAGTGGCTATTTGTTGATTACATCACAGGCCTTTCATAGTGCTAGTGCTAGCCTGGCGATCAATCAGCTTTTTGTTTTCATTCCGAAAGTTTAAGGCCTGCAGCTATGCGTTTTGTAAACGTATGAAACTCACTCACTCAGTCGCTCACATTCTCTGTCTCTCTCACCTCTATCAAATGATTGGCCTGTAAAAATTAAGCAAATGGCAAAATTACCAACCTCTGTCTCTCTTCACCCCACCCAGGTGATCACGTGCTTTGGCATCTCGGTGCTGTCCTTCCGCTTCGTGGGCTTCGCCGTGGTGGCCCTGCTGGTGGAGATCAACTCGGTGTTCCTGCACCTGCGGCAGATGCTGCGCATGGCTGACCTGGCGTCGGGCACCCCCTACCGGGTCAACAGCATCGTCAACCTGGGCACCTACGTGGTGTTCCGCATCAACACACTGGCCTGGATGACGCGCTGGCTGGTGCTGAACCGGGACAACGTGCCCCTGGTGTCCTACACGGTGGGCAGCGTGGGCATGGCCATCATGACCGCCATGAACATCGTGCTCTTCTGCCGCCTGCTGCGCAGCGACTTCCTGAAGAGCAGTGCGCGGGAGGGCAAGAAGGAAAAGGAAATGTGAGCAGGAGGAGGAGGAGGAGGTGGCGATAGGAGGAGGAGGAGCAGCAGGAGGAGGTGGTTGTGTAGGAGAGATCCGGTTCATTCCCAGACATAGTTTTGCCGTATATATATGTATACACACACACACACACGTGTATGTACTATATCAGTCTCAACTCTTCGTACAATAATGCCTGATTCTTTTTTTTTTTGGAAATTGTGGATTGTCACACAAACATCCATTGTGCCTACAAAGACAACAGCTCTTAGTGAATTACCTTGTTTTGGCCCACTGTATCCGAATATCTGTGCTAGAAAGTTGGGAGGTGCGGACAGGAACAGCACATACAGACATGCTTTGTGCAGAGAGCTTTCCACGGCCATGGTTTGCTTGTGGCTCCATGGGAATGGGCAAGCTATTGTGAAGCCTCATATGCTGGCTGAGTATAGCCTGAGAATATGTAAGAATTAATGGAGAAAAAATGTCAATGTGCAGTACAACCAGTACCTTATAAGCTAACTCGGGTATAATATAATATTGGATACTCAAACAAAGTAAACACTGTTAATGAGACCATTTTGAAGTATGCATCATGCAGTATGTGGGACAAGTAATAACATAACTGTTCAGCTAAACATTATTTTCAAAGGTAATAATTCTCTCTTCTATTAAGTACATTGGAGTTTGTGGAGCCTAATCATTTTGATGTCTTAAAATGTCTCAATTAACCGAAGCACTGAAGTCTTAACTCAACTAAACATGCTTGATACCTCAGGGACTATATGCTTTTTCTTTCTCTCTTGCTTATTACAAACCTTGCTCTAAATGTTAATGTCTCTTTTTAAGGAATAGTTGTCTTTCGTATGTGGCATCTATAAGTAATTGGACTATAAGATGATGAACATTCAGACTGAGTAGACGGCTGCCTGTTATTGTTATTGTTGTTGTGGTTCTACTGTTGGCATACAGAGGGCGCTGCACTCCATACTATTACCTCATTGGCTACAAAACATTTTTCATAACCTCTATACGTTTCAGTGCTATTTTACTATTTTTCTTTAAGTATAGGCGTATTATCCTGCAGGAGCTGTTGCTTTTGTCCTTTTTTTAATATTAGTGATTGGAAAGGAATTAATCAGCTTCAAGCACTACCATTATGCCTACCGATTTCCATCCTGGCATAATTTCTTAGAAATGTGTAAACATTGTGTCCAAAATTAAGCTATTCTTTTTTTTATGGTTTATCTTAGGGATATGGATATTTTTGTATATTTGTAATTTATATGTGCTAAAAGTTGTGAAGAAAAACTAAATTTGTAAAAGGATAAGGAAAGAAAATCTGCTTTGCCATTTGTGCAGTTTATTTGTTTACTTGAATTGATATTAAATGTTAAAGCCATGATGTGGTCAAGCACTGCTTTTTTTTTGATTTTCTGAACTAAAATAGTTTCCCCTGTTGTGTAAAACAGCATGTCAGTGTTGATATTGGCTGTTGGAGAGAGGGCTACACGTATGTGGGTGCACAGTGATTGGTAGCCTAATATGCCCTATAGAATAATTGCATTTGAATGATAGGCTTGGCTTCGAAGTTACTGGTTTATGACTTCAGGAAATAGCTGAATGTTATCCCCTCATCATCCTAATCAGCCCAAAGTATTGGGATGCAACCTACTCACAGAGCTTACCATTGACACTTTATGTTTGCATAAGAAAAGCTTCATTTGTGCTGTGTTATTATTTTGATTTGTCTATCGACATACATTTATTCAGTTAAATTTCTGCAAACTCTTCAGGCAGCTTTACCTTCTGCAGCTTTCCACCCTGAATATGACTTTGTTTATTGTTATTAATGACTATGTTGCCATTTGATGGTGCCCACTTCTGCTTTGTGCCTTGGTGATTGAGGATTATTTTTTTCATGCTACTATCCCAAATCATTGTCCTTCTCTCACCATTTGACTAACGATTTGTATTGCGTGCTAAAGATGAGATTCTGTCGAAGACCTATTTTTCTTTTACAATATGAACAGTTTGTCATCTTTTCACTATTGACTACATTTGTTTGGACTACACATGTAAAGAAGGATTAATGTAAAGTGAGATGGACTTGAGTGAAGTGGTTAGATTATTTTATGATTATTTGCGATTTACCTTTTTTTTTTTTTCTTGTGTAAATCTTTGGAATTGACGGTGGTTTGTTAAAAAAAAGCCTGTTTGGACTGAACGCTTATGAATTGATGTGGGCAATATTAAGCATTGTTATTGTGAAGGTTAAAGGTGTTTTAACCTACTTATAGGCCTATGGATAATGGTACAGTGGTTAGTGTTGATTATGCAGGTTTTTGACTCCAGTGTATTTATCCAGTGTGAACAATAACATATGTTATATATATAAATCTACAAAAATAAAGAACAATAATTCATGTTTTGAGCCTCTTCCTTTTTAAAAATGTGAACATATTGCTGAGCAGGTCGTTGCACCCTATAGGTGCCAGTGTAACCTCTTCCATCACGATCCATGCTACTGAAATTAAACAACTTCAACTTACAGCTACAATACATGACAGGAAGCCTATAAGTTAAAGTTTATTCAGTTTAAAAAACTCAGCTTAGTTAGATTTACATCGAATTTAAATACGGGGTTAGTCCGTCTGAAGGATGGCTAGGCTGTATAGCCCAGGCCCCAGCTTAACAGTGTATTTTCCTCAGTGCTGACAAATGGAGCCAACTGGATGCTGAATATTAGGAGTGAACCGTCCAATCAGCAGCACTGCTGACTCCGTCGTACGATTATCCCCAGCCTTCCGGTCACGGTGCGGTGTTGTCACTGTTCTCGGTACCGGTGCAGACAGTGTGTCTTATGTTGAGGCTACACAGGGAGATGTGTGCGGTAGTACGGATTGCGCATCGTTTTTTTAGTGGATGTTCGTGGTGACCTCTCCATTTGCATGTGTTTATTCTTGATCGACACGGATGTCTCCACGAGAATGACCTGCCAATAGACCGCACTGCGGTGCGTGTTGGTTATTTGTGATCTCAACATATTTGCGAATTTCGGTTTCTTTTGTTGGATCAAACATCGCCACATGCAGCTTCAAAGCCTTTTTTTTTTTTACGCCACATGCTGCAGCGATAGCCTGCATGATTTCGACCATCAACGTTAAACAAGATGCTCCGGTCGGAGGACTTGTTTATCACTCATATCAATCCGATTTCTTAAAATTTTAAAGGGCTTGGACATCAAGAGGTAAGCCTGCCAGTTATAACTGTAAACGTGTCAGTTCTGACATTGTCAGTTGATGGAAGGTTTCCATATTTTAACAGTTTTGGATTTAATTCCTGGTTTATAGCCTACTGCATGACCTAGATATAGCCGACCTAACTTTATTTTCTCTACATCAAAATTGATTGTATATGTTATATGCTAAACTTGGATAATTATATTTCAGCTATAGCACAGGCACTGAATAATATCAAACATAATCACAACAAGATATTTCCATTTTGTAGAATGATGAGTATTCGATTATTCTTTGCTGTCTCCCTGTCTGTCTGCCTGCATGTCTGCCTACCTATACTTGACTGTCTGTCTGTCCTTCAGTCTATCCGACTCCCTCCATTTTACCTAGTGACAGAAGAAAACGTGTTAAAAGTGAAAAGCAAACCAACGAGGCGAGAGTTACCTAAGCAGAACGCTCCTATCCCCTAACCCTAGCCATGTCTGTTGTTTCACCACTCTACCTGCAGTGTGTGTGGAGCTGAGAGGACTGGACCATGGACTCTAAATGCAGCCTGCCTGGTCAGCTGGCCAGCGTGGAGCGCAGCACAGTTTTCCTTCAGCAGGAACATGTCACCCTGCTCCAGGGTCTCCACCTGGAGGTCCTGGCCCTGCAGAAACGATGCACAGGTGAGCCTCTACTAGTGTGTGTGTGTGTGTGTGTGTGTGTGTGTGTGTGTGTGTGTGTGTGTGTGTGTGTGTGTGTGTGTGTGTGTGTGTGTGTGTGTTGTTTGGAGAGCACTTATAATCAGGAGGTACTACATGTACAGCCATTTTGGTCTAATATGCACATAGTGTACAATACTGTGACTCACCTAAGGCTATGATGTCAGTCCATGATTCCTGTAGGCCTAGGTCTTGTTCTCTGTACGTGGCCTTGTAAACTGGCTCTCCATTTAATCAAGCCGTGAGTCGGAGGGGTTCTGCTGATGCTGTGCATTACAGATACACCAGAGACCAGCTATGGATAGTCACATAAACATACCCATCCATCATGCAGAACTTCTCTATGTTTGAGCCATAGTGATCCATATCAATTAGATTAGACCGTTAACTGCACTGTGTGTTTATGTGTTTGATTGTTTTTCTTAGTTCCAGCCTTAATGAAGAAGCTATAGGATGTTGAATGAGACTAAGAAAAAAGCAAATTAATGCAGATTTGAACAATCCCACCATAATATCAGAACTTGTTTTTCACCATTAAGGATATTGCTATTTAATTGCATGGGTGGTTTCTCTCTTAGCAGGAATGAGTTAAGGTTTTGTATGTCCTTGAGCCTTTCTAGAATTAACCAGATTCCTGGATTAAGTAGCTTGCAGCCATGTATCAGGGTGCATGTGCAATGGCTTGTTGTAATTGAAGATGTATGAGAGGTTTCAGAATTTGAGCTTCTGCAGAAGCTCAAATGTATGCATAAAGAAATATTCTCTCATGCTTCCTTAAAATGTATGAACCTTTGCTGTGCATTATATCTGATGAAATGGAGCATGGTGGAGGCATCACTGGTAGTCACTGACACTTCGGATCAGGCACATCTCTCCATCACTGCCTAGCTGTTGGCCTTTTGCCTTGGGGACTTCATGAGCTGTTAAGACTGACCGATCAGGAGCCCATTTGAATCATGTATTTGAAAGGATTATGAAGGTAACTGGGCAAGGCATTGACAGCATAAGGCTGATGTTGGTTTGACAGTTTGCAAATGAAATGTGAGATTGCTGTCGGTAGTCAGTTTGAAAAGCCTCAGTAGAGAGTGGAACTGGAGGAATGACATTTCTGTTATAAACTGACTCCCCTGAACTGTTCGTGCTGTTCAAGCGGAAATTTCCTGGAATGGATTCCTGGATTGCACTAACATTTGACGTGCCAATTTTTTTTCTCACTTATTCTCACTCTTTTGTGTCTCTCTGCTGGTGTCATCTGTGTGGCTGGTGGTTCGCTGTGCAAGCAGAAGGAAGAGGTGTGGCAGAGTGTCAATCAGAGGATAAAAGTGTAGCTAGCGATTAGGGTTGCTTCTATTTTTATGTTCAAATGTCTTTTTCGCCTTTGTGAGTTTAACTTCATTATGAATCATTCATATGCACACTCCTATATTATTTATCGCCTGGAAAAATCTTGAATGAAGATGAAAGGAATTACGATAATTTTCATCTTGCATTTCCAGAATAACATAATGCAGAGATCTGCTGTAAGAGCATACTATCATTCATAACTTTTAATCTATCATTACTTATGTATTAGTAGTAGGCTATTGTAGCAGAGCTATGAGCAGATCTTGAACGAGCCTATATAGGTATCTTGTCTGCAGAGTCTCCAGATGAAGACTGGTCACAACAAAGAGAACAGAGACAGCAGGCTATACTCATGCCTGTTAAAAGGCCCAGCAAATATTGAGGCATGAGTTAATTCCTTCTAAATTATTAGAACATAGTAACCGCCTTAGCATGTTTCATATATATAACCTGGAATCATGAGCACTTTCCGATTTGTCTGTTAAAAGTGTCCTATGCAAACCCAACATCATATTTACTGTGTTTTACTGTATTTTTCAATTACACATGATGCAATTGGTTGACTTGGTTCACTGTGAAAATATATAATGTGTTGTGTTATCGTGAGTACATACAGTATTAGTTCAGGACTGAAGTCTCAAGATACAGTACATCTGAGAGTATATCATTACATCCCCACACTGGCGCCCAAAAAATCTATTGAATACGTAATCCTTCAATAATGAACCATAGGCAGACATGATATATATAGGTTGTTGCAATCCGATCATATAGGATCAAGTGTTTCATCAGTCTTTACAGCATACTTCTCTTCTTTCCTGTTCTTCTGCTCTCAGAGCTGGCCTGTGAGCTGAGTATGAAGTCTCCAGGTAAAAACCAAATAGGTAAGTCAAGCACTGTAACGTTACTGTTCTTCTCAACGCTCTTCCTCTTGCTTTACTCTCCGCCATCTTCCCTGCAGAGCACGAGGTCTGAGCAGCATTGTTTATGCAGCACTCTCCACATGACCTCTCTTTCGGCACTTATAGCCTCACAGCATTCATCAGTCTTTTATACACAACCACTGCATCCATAGCTCTCCTCCGCCACCTCTCCCTCACCTCCCCTCAGAAGCACACTGTCTCATCCCTTTCTACTCCACCCCTTCTTCCACCTCATTTAGACAAGGGAAGTGTGCTCAAATAACATTTAATAGATAGCATTCAAGGAAAGCAGATGGGTACCATTTTGTTACACAGCAGATCCAGAGCAAGGTGGGAGATAAACCCAGCTGCAGCTCATAGGAGCCATTAGTGCTCGTGATCGTTTGGACACACACACACA
>OOFH01062039.1:0-12324 GCA_900323355.1 Merlangius merlangus | reverse complement strand
TTCACGTGTAACCCTTGCATGTTTGCACTCCTCCAGGTGGCTGACTTAATCAATCAAAAACACTCTCTCGGATTTCTCTTTCTTCTTTCTCTGCCCTGGCTATGTCGGTCACTTCTCGGGCAAGTACCAGTTGATCCCTTGGCTGAAGACTACCTGGAGTGGGCCTGGGTCGAGACGGTATAGCTGACATAGTTACCGTCCCTGTTACTCCTCCCCTGGCAGGTGTTTGTTTAAGGAAGTTGTTACAGGTTTAATGGTATGTTTGGCTCAATACCTAAGGTATGATAACTTGGCCCAGAGTACTGTGAAAGCCCTACTGGCAGACTAGTTTTCCATGATGGTGTTCAAGTATTGCGGCATATCACTGCCAAATATTGTGAGCAAAAAAACTAATGCACACACACAACCAACACTTCCTTGCACACGGATGATGATTGCGAGAACTTGTGCTACGGGTGTTTTATTATTTTTGGTACCAAGTGGTTGATAAATGAAAAAATATCTAATCAGTTTTTGCAGGTACAAGAGCAAAGAGTTAGTGGGCACGGGGTGCGTGAGTCAGCTTCCCATTATGTGCCCCGCTCAATAAATTATTTTCTCCTTGCCGAACAGGCTATATACTTGCTCTCGCAAACAGATGAATACTGGGCACGCTGACATTAAAAGTGCTCGCATTAATCGTTTGTGTGCAGTACATGGATGTGTTTGTTGTGCACTCGCTCATTTTTGCCATAGTTTTTTTTTTTTTTCATTTCTGGAAGTGATCTGCTTCTAAGGTTTCCTGCTTGGCTTACTGCTTAGGAGCTCGCTGTCTTTGCGAGAAATGAAAAACATCTTCTACCTGTAACCAGGTTTTTAGTTTGTTATTTTGCCATGTAGTCCTACTTGCAATGGCCCCTGCCTAAGCATGTGATAAACCACAGGAAATGGCTGCAACTGATTTTTGGTTGTAAAACTGTCCCCTGTAACACTGTACAAGCCATACTCTACACTTTTCCAATCATTTGCTCCTTTCAGCCTGCTAAAAACTATCAACAGGCTCATTAAATTGACAGAAACGCAGAAGGGTTTTTATGAGGTCTTTGGCATCTGCTTTGTGTCTGCCAATGAAAAATATTATATTGTTACGATTCTCCGGTCCACAAATGGCTTGGCAGCATCGATTTTAACTATAACAGTACCTGTATATGCCATATATAGCAGAAGACACAATTTCTGAGGAGCACTTATTATTTGAAATTAGAATGTATTTTTGAATTCGCTCAAAATTATGCCAATTGATATCGCTAACCATTCAAAAGCAGGCATGTGGCAATTGATGTGTTTTTGAAGGGTTCCTTGATGGGGCAAATGCGATCCTCTTATCTGATTGGCTGCTAAAACCATGTGGTCCAATCAACCAATCATGTTATCTGATTGGTTGAAGACAGGGCCGGGAAGTGACTGCCACTCTGATGAAAACTGCCCTCGATCTATAAGAGCCTGAAACCCCTCTGGTCAGCTCCACAGCCCTCCTACCTTACTTGCTCGGAGCTCTGATTCTCTTCCCCGGGCTCTTCCACTCGCACAGAGCATGACAACCCCGGACACAGCAGACACTCACCCAGAAGTCATCTAGGTACCCACATGTTAGTTTTCCTCTATTGTGAGTTGTGATGCATATCAGAAAATAAGTGGATAATTGTCTAATAACACTCCTCAAGTCATATTTCCTGATCTTAACGGTGCTTACTGAGCTGTGTCCCCAATGGAGCTTTCCGTTGTATCCTCTGTATATATTGACTATAGAAATGCAGCTGCACATTGAACAGCATTTTATTTTCCCTTTAGCTCATCTTGGCCAAAGGTCAAATAATGGTTTTGTTGACCTGTTGACCCAGGAATGAAGAAAAAAGTAAGCTTTTTTGTTTTTTTCAAGTGTTTCTCATTTAATGCATAGTTGTTCAGAGGCTGAGTGACATTGTCTGGCGTTTGTTTACCAGTGTTAGATGCAGGCCCGGCACATGTGTTCAATTTTTCAATAATGTCTTTCTTTATTTATTCTTTGAAAGGTCTTGGATAGTCAACAGATAATCATGCTGAATTATCGATGTGACCCAGTAAACTAAAGAAATGTGAACTATGAAACAAAGATTAAAACAGACTTGTGATGTGTGAATATTAATAGAAATGTAATTTGAGGACTTTGTTTTGATAAAAAACAACATAATGCCAGACACAAAATATATTACATTCTCTTTTTCAACAGTTCACTCTTGTTTGTCAATCGATGTTACAATGTAGGCTCCCTGCAAACACAATTAACTTTGTTACTGTTGAAGTAGGAGTAGCAGTCATGGGGAGCGCCTTAAGAAAATCAAACAAAGGATACCACGGGAGGTTTTCCTCACCTCTTTTTCCATCAAAACTGAAACTATTCCTTTTTAAAATGATCCATGAACCAAACAGTTGAATTGAACTGCAACATAACAGTATGAGTTTGTCATTGCCACTTGATCAATGACTTCAACAATTATACCGTTGTGAAATTTAAGATTGACTCATCGATTAATGGTTGATTCAACTAATTTTATCCAAATAACATAAGGGCAATGCAACATTGTGGCAAAGGGTTGACCGTCTTAAAAACCAATATCCAACATTGTCTGTTGGTTTTACTTATTACTGTGGGTAAACAAAAAAGGGAGAACACTTTTTCTGCCATTTTGTTTTTTGTTTAGCATCTGGAAAAGGAGATTAGACGGCACTTTGTCTCTCAATTCCTGTTTACGCCTCTTTCTCCTGACGGCCTGCTCACACACCCTCATCCTGTGCTGTGTGTGTGTGTCTGTATGAGAATGTTTCCCATGTCCGAGCTGTCTCCGCCATGTCTTTTCTGTGCCAGGGGGGGTCACAGGAGTCAGACAGGCCCTCCCCTTTGGGGGGGGGGGGGGGTTCAGATGATTGATGGGACCTGACCTATTAACCTGTGTTACCAACCGTCTCCATCTGTAGAAACTATTCCACCTATTTCCAGAAGGCAAAGACCGTGGCTATGTTTGCAGAGGTATGAGCAAAAATGATGGCAAAGATGCGGCTCTGAATCACTTCTCCCACTTTGTTTTTGAGTCCCTGGGAGGCAGTTTCATTTTTTGTTAAAGCTCCGGTGCAACACAACACCCATTGTTGTTGTGTTTTTTTAGTTCAAACTTTTGTGGGGTCTCCATTCACATCTTTGCGTTCCTGTCCATTCAGCGATGTCTGAGGGTCGTTCTCTTTCCAACTGCGCTCATTTCCTGGTAACCAACTGAACAAGTTTTCCAATTTCCTACCCCAACATGTACATATGCAAAGTAATGTCAACACAGTAGGAGCCCAAGAATCCTCTGATTAACAACTGTGCATTTGTTTAACTTGGGAACGGAAAGACCTTGACTAAGAAAGTATTTCTACATCTTGCAGTTGACATTTCCCGACGGAACGCATTGATCGCAAGGGAAGCAGCGTTATTTTTTCCTGGCAACCAGCGACATCACCCAAACCATTCATCTGTTGCCAGGGTGGCATAAAGAATTCAGTTGAGTGCAAGATGGAAGAGAAAATTAGAATCGTATTTGCCTAACTCTTAATGATGACCTATATGGCTATTCCAGACAGTAACTGTCTCTTTAAAGTAGGTTGCTTGCACATAGGCCTGGTGAATGCTTAACACACTTATGAATTGACCTTGGAAGTCTATGCTGTACGTCCTTGTTTCTAGGACATTTCTCAACAGCCTTTTGAGTCATCAATTCCTAAAAATGTATTGAACGTGGTGGTGTAATTTGCAAATTGTATCATGAATGGCGTAAGTTTGTCATTTCCCTTTTAGGTACGTGCCACTTGTTCCGATGTGTCACTTTCAGGAAGTGTCTTGTGCTCCTGCCTCACTAGGGCCGGCCTCAAAATAAACAGCAGCTCGAGTGACTTCTAGATGGGGCCCCATCAAACCCCTTCCAGACCCCCCCCTCCCCCAACCCCAAAACAAAAGAAAAGTCTTTAAAATAACCCAGCAGTGACCATCTACATGAGTATAAGGAGGAGACCTTTTCAACGATTGTGACTTTGCGTGGGAGATGTTTTTGATCAAAAACAAGCCACATGTCGGTTCACAATTATTGTCACCCTGACCAGGTGTTCCTCCAAAGACTGGCCGAGACGCAGCAAGCCCTGTGTCCTGGTCAGGCTCTGGGTTCACAGCTCACCGCCGGGCGCAGCTCTGCTGGTAGAGCATGAAAGGAATTCAGTTTGAGCTGGAGTTGAGGTCTCTGTTGTGGAAACCCTCGGCTCCCTCCTGCTTATTTTGGAACTCCAGCTTTCTGGCCCACGCTGAAGGTCAGTGCTTCAGGGAGTCATTGTGAAAGGGGGTTCTTAAGACTAGCCCTGATTTGGGTATAGTTGGGCTTTTGATGAGCCATGTTTTTACTTACTTTTTTTTTTTTTGTGGTCCAGACTTTTTAAACGAGTGCTTTGACATTGGTCCCTCCTCTCCACTCAACCCACTGGGAAACTTCCTTCCCCCTTCTTCCTTCCCCGATTTTTTCGTTCACCCTCCCTCCATTCCTCAATCTCATCTTTTAGTATTTATTTTCCACTCTTGTTCTTCACCCATTCCTAATCCCACAGCAGGAAGAGCCCAATTACAGAGATACCAGGGCCCATGCAGAAAGCGCGATGGCCTGTGAAATGTCTTGGGTGTCACGCGGGGAGACCATGTTTGTCCTGCTGACCCACCACGAACAGGATGCCGCGTGCAGGAGTGCGTCGCGAGATAACGCCCGGCGAGAGAGCAGGAGCGCACTGTGAGATAACGCCGGGAGAGGGAGAGGGAGAGAGAAGGGGAGAGAGGGAGAGGGGGAGAGAGAGTGAGGTGAACGGAGAGCCAGGACATGGCCTGATGTTGAGCCGGTACAACGTAGTGTAAGGCAGAGCTTCCTGCCATCATTACCTGGAGACTAGGACTGGGCTCATCTTAATTAGTATACACAAAGTAAGGGAACCTTTTGTTAACACTTGAGTGTGACGTCTCTAGTCAGGTCGACGCCGTCTATCGTTCTTGGCATCTCTTTCTGTCGCTAACCACGTCCTGTTCCTGTGCTCCTTATTGTCCCTTCCTGTCTCACCTTCGACCCCTCTCTCTCCAGGGCCTTCATCACAGCTTAGTACGGATGCCTGCCAAACAGTAGAAGTTTTACGATTAGGCTAACAATACCTACAGTATTTTAGCTTATTATATTTAACCTAGACATATGTCTACATAAACAGCCTGATTGTTCATCCTTAAAGTGAAACAGGCAAATTCATATTGTATGATCCTGCAAAGAATTTATGAAGGACTTATTTTTGTTTTATACTGCTTGCAGGTGGGTATAACAGCAAACTAAGGTAGTATTAAGGTGGTGCGCTTTGTGCGATGAGATCCTGAGGTGAAAACCTAATACGCCCACTGAGACAAAGCAGCGTGGGGCTGTCAATGGTCTGTCGAGATTTCCTTCTGCATGAAGTCGTCAATCAGCAAGTTTCTTGTAGCGCTGACATCTGGGGTATTCCCCTTTGGTTGGATTTGTGCCAAATTAAGTATTCTGGCGCTTGCATGTTGCAATAATAAAATTAGTCTAGCTTTTAATTCTAAGCAAATATATTATATTATAAATATATTGTTCACAGCGATATGCTTCATACTTTTCATGGATGTTATATATTTGTTAGTTCCAACCTGCTAGTGGCGTCTTAAAACAGTTCTGATATTCCCCAAGATTAAAATGGAACATTGCACATTATTTTTTTATCTTTTACATTTTTTTTTGGAAGCCATTTAAATGAGTGACCCCAGCTGATTGCTTCTGTAACTACTAAAATCTCACCAACTCTGACCTTGTTGTGATGTGATTATGTGTAATACACCTGACCTGGAAGTACAGACAGAAATAAACAAATTCAACTGAAAAACCTCCTGCAAACACAATTGCTGCAGAGACGCACCATTTAACTCATTCATCAAACATTAACTGTTTGCATTGCAATTTACAGTTTCAGGGTCGTTATATCATTTCTTACATTTGGCGTTGTGAAGGGACTATTTGATACAGTACATCTTCTACATCTTCTGTGTGACAGTGCAGGCCAGGTATCTTTGAGATTAGACTGAGTAGAGTGACTAAACTGTGCGTTACTTGTGTTGGCTATTCTGTTATTTTTGCACAAGACCTCTACCTCTTAGATGCATACATTCGCAGAGATAAAGCAGTTTTTGGGCCCTACCTGCTGAATTGTATTTGTAGGCAAAATAAATGTCTTATTGGTGGTCAAGCGAGCCCAGAAACGAATGTATTCATGCACAACAAACCTGTTGGAAACACATAGAAGTGCTTCATTATTATATAGATGATTTAATTGCGTAAAAAATCATTAATTATTATTCTATGATTAATTTCAATTTACCTGTGTACAAATGTGGGGGTACACCACAGCCCCCCCTGGTGGGGACCAGGACTACCTGACTGTAATGCAGAGGATCCGCTAATGTAGATTCAAAGAGTAACTCAATTGATGTGAATTAAAGGACATGAATGGATGCCATTGAAAAACATTTAAAGGTGTACATATATGCAATAAAACTAATTAGATCAGAAAGAATTTAGGCTATTTTATCAAATCATTTTATATTATCGGGTGGTTTTCTATTGAATCCAAAATAATAAGTTAATCAGACAGTTAAATTATGTATGGATGGATATACAAGTTTACTTATCATCTAAGTGATGTTTAATGTGTTTTCTTTCAAGGAGCCGCTCTTTGTGTAAGAGAGGATGTATTTCTCCTGGCCTTGCTATCAGAGCACTGAGAGGTCTGTTGGAGCAGGGCTTCTGTGTCCTCCACATCGCTCTCACATCCTTCCCCTCACAATGACGGAAAACAGAGATGTTTGGCTGATCAGCACCGTCAGCCTAAATGATTGATGGGTGACGACGTGTGTTCTTCAGGTGGAACCAGTTAGTGTAATTATTTTCCTATTTTGCTTGTGTCAATAGCGTGGCCTCTTGAAACAAGCCTCTGTTTGGGAATACTGCTTGCTCAGCAAACTTGGTTCTAGGGGCGGGTTTTTACTATATTATGCAATGTTTTGAATGTTCTATTCAATCAAGTTCTTGACACGTTGCGTTCAGGTAATCACAGATTACATTCCCCTCCATTCACTTCTCTTCAAGGCCTGATCAATGTAAACCAAACAGCGTGGACATGTATAAGAAACTACAAATTAGCAAATCTAATCACGGCCATGCTTGCTACAAGCAAACTGTTGCGCTGGGTTAAGCCCCCTTCAACTTGAAGGCCTGCCCTGCTGTAAACAGCCTCTTGTCATCATGGACTAGTGGCCAGAAGCTAATGCTAAATGAGCCCTGATCAAATGGAAGACACGGCAGGCCAGTGTCTTTTAGGTCCTGCAAGCACATACCTGTTTCTGTGTAATGGGAGCCCATATGTTTTCATTTTGGATGGCCGGCAAATGCCCAAAACCTGTAAAACTGTGCGAAGCCTTGATGCGATTTGACTTGATCAAAATAATGCCTCGTGCTTTCCCTATGTTACCAGGTGGGATTATCAGTATGCCAGCACACACAGGAATGTACCATGTTTCTTTTGTTGTGCATCTGCCGCAGTTTACGACTGTCCACTTTGGAACTGGTTTACAGTGTGTCAGTTAAAGGTTGATTTCCATAGAAGGCTTTCAATTGTGGCTATGTGGTCTGGCAAGCTGTTATAAATCAGTTCTAACATGAGTAATGATACAAACAAGGCAATCTTATTGTTATCACATTTTTCTTAATGGATTTGGTGCTTATTTAAATGCTTACAAAAATGTGGCAAGGGAAACGCATTGGCCTCAATTTTATATACTGTGACTGCGTCATAGTATGAGTCTTGGATGAGATTAAACATCTCATCCAACATTAAACATCAATCTATTGATGTTTGACATTTGACATTTTTGTCCTTGCGTGTTTTGATTTGAGGTATTGTAGTATATTCTTGGAATTGCTGTGGCAAAATGTTCTGAATCTCCGTCGGTAATCACATTCGATCTACAACATCAATGGCTTCATGACATATGAATGGATGGGTTGTTTAGACTGTATTGCACTCGGCCAAGTATAATAGATGATCTGGGCTTGTGGTAGAGTTTGCAGTCTCAAGAAGCCTCTCCTCTCCATCCCCCTGATCTCAGGGCAGCCCGGCGCTCCATAGTTAGCATGGTGAAAACTTGAGGCAGGGATATCCTTGTACGATTTTGGGAAAACAAGCAAAATAAGCATGCATGCCAGCAAGCATTGCGGGGATACTGGAGTGGAGGCTTTGTCCAGCGGGCTGCCACACAAGTGGTTCATTGCGTCATTGACGTGAACATTCTTGGTTAGGAGATTTCCATCTTTGTTAGAAAATGCTTTCTCTTCAGCCGTCAACTGTTGTCCCAACGATCTTGGAAAGTGATTCGCTGAAGTAAAGCCTTCTTTTTTTTCTCAGTACACCAAATAGGCCCAGAACACATAGTTCAGAAAGTGAAGCATAAGGCTAACGTAGCTTGATCTTTACACAGCTACCTCCTGCCTGATGAAAAGTCTTCACATTGTGGGTACTCAACCCATTGCTAGTAGGCCCTTCGAGTATTGTTTTGGATCATATAGTAAGGTTATTATATCTATATTTTTAAAGCTGCTCAAAACGGGTATGGTATATGTGGATGTGTGCTGTAGTCATGGCAACGATTGAAAAGGCTTTGGAGCCATGCAGCTGGGGTTTTGTCTGCCGTGTAATTTCCTGTTTGCTGATTACTCTTATCGGTGACGAAAAAAACAACCCGAGATGATTGCATTGTATTTTCTTAGCTTTTTTTTTAGATGTTTAATGTGTTTCTATGTACGAGTTGATGTGTTTGCGTGTATGAGTCGAGAGTTAGAACATATGTGTACTAATGCATCCCATATCCCTTATCTTACATGGCTCCACCAACATCTTCTACGTGTTATCTATGTGGGTTTGCGTTTGGTGCCTGGCCACATCCGATATCCTGGGTGGAAGCGGGCCGTTTCTACTCCATTTGGTGTGTGTGTGTGTGTGTGTGTGTGTGTGTGTGTGTGTTAGCGCACCCACACACTTCTAGCACAAGTCTTGTCCTGGGTTTCCTGTCCCCAACTAGATCTTTATTGATTATAATTTTTTGCCAGACACTGCAGAGTACAACAATCCCCCCCAACCAACATCACCTGAGTTCAGAGGTCAACCCTACCTACCCTTCCCCACTAAAACCCACAAATGTTCTCTGCTCAGCAAACTTCAACCAGCAGTTATTTGGCTCCGTTATCTGTCTGTAACTGTTTCTCTGACTAAGCAATTAATCGTTCTTCACTGAACCAATAAGGTAGCATTAAGATGAGATGACAAGAAAAGGTTACAATACAACTTCTATACACTTTGTTAGAGTACCATATATTTATTTTGCATTTTTACATTTTAGTAGCAGGGAGGGATCTGCAAGAGATCTGTTTGTTTTAGTGGAGCACCAAGCCTGTTAGCCAATCAACTGTGTTCCCTCCTTCCCTGCACCCCCTCCCACGTCAAACCACATCACAGCTCCTCGATCACAGCTCTCCCATGTGGAGCCGAGGCTATTTATAGTTATGCCCTCACTCACTCCCCTGTAAGCCAATATCTGGTCCTTTTGACCATGTGTCCACAGACACGCGCACACACACACACACGCCACCTCTGGAGCCATCAGGGGCTAGGGGTTGAGGGTCAATGACGTAAAAGCTTAGACGTTTGAACTCTCAGTACATTTCATTTGTCTTTCTGTCGGCTCTTTAGAGTCAGGTTCTATTAATGAGTTTTGCGGGATTGTCTTTCAGTGGCTATGCGTCACTGGATCAAAAGGCTCTGTTACTAATTGAAATCCATTACACTCCTCAGTGCTGTCGGCTGTCAAGAATCTGCATTGCAAAGCGTGGTTATAGGAACCTCAAAGGAGGGTTCTTGCCTGTTTCTATTGATTAGTATGTGGCAGAACCGAGCAATAGACGGCGAATGATTTTCTAACATTGATCATCATATAGGAGCAGATATTGGCCATGTTGACATAATGGTTTTGAATCCAGCTTGGGCTTTGTCAAATCAAGTGCTCAGCGTGGATGTCAATAACAACACCTTGCCTCACATTAAGCCCTCTTTGCATTTGATTTACAGAAGACTGAGCCAACTGATCACATCGTGATGTCCCTGTGAACATCTTTCTCTGTTTTATTCCTATTTATAATGTCAAAACAGATAAAAGACTCCAACACTGTCAAAGGAGCTCACGTGTCCCAGTTTATTAGGTGCTTATGTGTTAACACATGATTACGCATATGTTCAACAATGGCTCTGCCATTGAGGTTCAGACTGAGGCACAGTGCCTTTATAATGGGTATCTTTTGTATGGACACGTGCATGAGTAACACATTGCAGGCTTTGTAACTCTCTTTGACCAGGTTGGAGCTGGATTCTTCCTTTTCTCTGAGATGCATGATGTGTTTGTGTCTAGTAATAGATGCAGGTGTCACCTAGCAACTGGTTGCTTATTTTAAGTATCCTTGGTTAGAAGTCCTCCTCGTAGAGACTGTGCTGACCAACACGCTGAGAGTGGATGGAGGGGGCTGCGTAGATGTGGCGTTTTAATGGGCGGCACAGGGCCTCGGGACGGGTGGGGAGTGATGGATGGCTTATGAGAGTGGATCTGACCCAGAGATTATCGTCCAGCCCACAGTTTTTATTGGAGAAGGTGGAGGGAGGTTTGTTTTCCACAGTGTGATGTCACACTGGTATAAACAACTACTTAAATCTTCAGCTGTGTTCACTACTTCACTTCCTTTCAATCTCCTTTCTCCTTTTCTATTTCATAACAAAAGTCATTTTTCTTTTCAGCAAGCCTCTTGACCTCATATTGTTTCCATAAGAAACAAGACGGAGACTGCTGCTTTAAGAAAGGATGGGAGGAGAAAACAAGGTCCAGTTGGTCATTGGTCCAATCTAGATCTCTGTGGAGGTGGATGCGGCGGCCGTGCAATAGCTGGGCAGGGTGTGAATCAGCAAACACACGTGGGGTCGATTCCTTGGAAGAGGTGGTGTGAAATATGATCATGTGGCTGCCAGGTGGTTCCCAGCAGAACTTAGTAGGGGGTTCTCTGCAGGACAAGCCCTCGAATTCCCTTCTCTTGCAGTTTACTAGCGCCACTCCCCAGATGGGAAGGAATGTGCGTGCTGTGACCAGCCTATAGTTTGCCTCTTAGGTCTGGGACGAGGTCATGACCTCTGCCTCGTCCACCCTCTCTCCAGGAGCTCAGCCAATGGTCGTTGTGGTCCATTAGAAATACAAAGGTCGTAAGTCTGTTATTGTCCTAATTGTAGGACGTTTGGAGAATGGTTGTCTCCATTTTTTGAGACTTAACACAGATTTGGTATGCAAATTCCTCTTTTCCATATTTAATTGCAAATAAATGCGCGGCTCAGTGACCACTTTTTCACTATTGCACTCTCCGGCTGGCCCAGCTGTACCTCTTTGCATTGCATTTGCCACATTCAAAATCAAGGAATTTGCAATCCCCAAATGTGTTTGCCATCGTGAGTTATCCAGGACACTCTGATGCAGCATCACGGCGGATGTAATCTGATATGGCGAATGTACGATTACACCTGTCTGTTTACCATCTATCATTCATTGTGTAAGCACACGGTCTGAACAGCTTCACGGCATCATCACAGTCTCAAGTTGAAATGTGTGTTCGGATTTGTGACAATGATCCAATGTGGTTTGAGCTGATCTGGGGGCAAACATTATCATCTCCATGGTGCGGCGTACCGAAATAGAGGCCTTTTTGTTTCGATGATTCTATTGGCTCATTCAGAAAGCACGCTCTTCTGTTTGTTTTTTATGCCAGGCGCATTCACTTTTTAAACCTAACTAAGAGTCTATTTATTCCCCACCCTGCTGTCAAAGAAGTAGGCCATGGAGTGAGCAACAGGAATGGGACGCTCACAGAAAGAGAGAGGACGAAAGGGGAGAGAAGTACCCGAAAGGAGAGGGCTGACCAGGAACGTTTTATTTTTGCATCTGTGCTGGTGTGCAGCCCAGCGCTCTAATTAGCGGCAAATTAACTTCTGATTGGCTGTGGGAGGTGCCGAGGTGCTGAGGTGCACACAGGGACCAGGGCCCAGATGCACGCTGGCTCCGGCTCCCTCCGTCCCTCAATTAGCCCACTTTGTATACCGGGGCCA
>OOFH01062029.1:0-7500 GCA_900323355.1 Merlangius merlangus | reverse complement strand
ATTTTATCATTCCCAGATATGTATTTTTTATATATGTTTTTATATTGTTTCTATATTCCTATGCATTCTATATGAGCTCTGAGCATATCATTGTTTTCAGTACTGTCACGGTTCATGCCAGAAGCACCCTTGAGCCATCTCCAATGTTTTTAAAAATAGGGATATATGGACGCCTCAATTTAATATTTAGACATTTTGATGGTGTCAAGTCACAGCACAGCAATGCACTTATCAATGTAGATATACTATCATCAATGTGTATTATTCCGAAATAAATATGTACACTGAATCAGCCTATCTAACTTCTTATGATTTTTTATTTCAATCAATTCTCCATTTCCCTCTAAGGTTATACATTGATGGTTATTTTTGGATTGTATTCTGACTATATCCAGACCAGCACCTATAATATCTACTGGAAACATATATCTCCAACTAGTATACATTCTCATATAAACATTCTCATATGTGTGAGTGTAAATGAAACCATCAAGTTTATTATTTCTGTCGTGCATAAAAATTCCCCCATGAAAGTCACCTTGTCTTATGCTCATCCATACCACTAGACGGCGCATTTGTTAAAAAATACCCAAACAATCCGGCTAAAACCTCCTGACCCGGAAGTAGTCGTGCCATCACATCTCACACGTGAAAAGAAGAAACACCGTAGTTGACAACATGGATGTCACACAAGTTCCCCTAAAGCAATTCAAAGGCAAGAAAAAGAACATCAAAATGAACAACAAAATGCAAAAGAAAAAGAGGAATCCTCAAGGGGAGAATGGCAACGGTAGCGATGTGGAGGTGGTGGAGACTAAACCTGTTCTTAAGCCACTAGAACCACTGCTTCCCCCGGCATTCAGCCTTTCCGAAGTCAAGAATAAACAGCGCCGACATCAGATGTTTATGAAACTCAAACAGGAAAAACGAAAGGTAAAAGTGGGCTGATGTGTATACAATGGGTGAATGATCATGGTAACTCCATAGGTTCAATCCCTGGTTGATGTGTCTGTGTGTGTTTGAATTTTCAGGAAAAGATGCAGGTGAAGAAAACGAGAAAGAAGGAGAGGGAGGCTTTGGGGGACAAGGTGAGCATCATGATCATCGTTGTTAGTGTGTGAAGTCATCAGACAGAGGATAGTCTTACGTTTGTTTTCCAAGATTTGACACCAATAACAAGTGTGCAACCATCACCATAAATCAAAGTATGGAACCTAATACATCAAACACAAATGACTATTAACTTTTTTTCCAGGCACCACCAAAGGAAGTCCCTAAGACTATAGAAAACCAGAGAGTGTACGACGAAACCACAGTTGACCCAGACGATGAAGAGGTAAATTGGTATTATTAGAACGGTTGCTCTCCTTTCTGTCTCAATGTTGTGCTGTGTGTCATTTATTTGTATGTCAACTCTAATTTACAGGTAGCCTTTGATGAGGGAACGGATGAATTCTCTGCATACTTCAACAAACTGACTAACCCCAAAGTACTCATCACAACATCGGACAGACCCAGGGGGGTGAGTTGCTCTCAGCACTTTCTGTATTTAATTTCAAACCTTTATTTACACTCATAGGGCATTGAGGTTTCCCTCAATAACAGCAAGGGACATGTACATAACAACAATGAGAAATGAACATGAGCAAAGCAAATAAAATAAATGAATACAACTACAAACAGTTACAATTTGAAGAGCTTAGATTAAACACCAAACATTTTAACAAACAGTTGAGATGGGATATACTTCTTTCCAAATTCTAATGCCGAATCTCCAAAAAGAATAAACAATTTATTTTATCCTTGAATCATCAGCCATTTCAGTTAACGGCCAGCTTTGAGAGGTAGTTCCTCTCTGTACATTCCCATCTCAGAGCAGATTACAAATCAAAATATTACTCGCTCATTCATACCAGAGGAGCTTCTCGATACCGGGGGCTCGGTGGAGTCATCCTCTTATTGCCTTTTTCTGACTCATCTTTCAGAGGACGGTTCGGTTCTGCGAGCAGCTGGCCACGGTGATCCCAGACGCCCACGTTTACTACAGGAGAGGACTGGCCCTGAAGAGGGTCATCCCCCAGTGTGTCTCCAGGGGCTTCACGTACCTCATGGTCATCAACGAGGACCGCAAAGTGCCCAGTATCCTCAAAGACAATTTCACACTAAAGACGCCTCTGAGACCTTTTACTCCATAGTAGAGTATTATTTGTTTGTTTTTTATTTGTGGATAAAAGCAGACGCTTTTTATCCACTTGCATTGATGCATGTCATTCGTGAAGGACCTGGTAGGGGATGACGCTGTGGACATTGGGGATGAACCAAGTCCCTTGTGACTTAAGGTGGACGCCCTAGCCGCTAATATGTATTATTACTCGAGTTTCAAACTGCATATAGGTTTGAATGGTGAGATAAAAAAGGTCTTTAGATTCCAGCGCACTTCTTGCTCCCTGGCAAACGTGTGTTCACTCTCTGAATGGTATGGTGGCTTCGTTAAGCGTGTCCTCCTTCACTGCAATACAAAGACGGCTTGGTTCTCTGTCACCTCCCCGATGGACCCACGGCCCACTTCAAAGTGAGCAGTGTACGGCTACGCAAGGAAATGAAGGCGAGTAATGTTCAAGCATTAATCCCACGGCCTTTCTTCCAGAAAATGTCTCAACTTTTACTGTTGTTAGACACTTTGCATTTTGCATTACATTGAAAAAGTCAATGCATTTCGTGAACAAGGGTAGGGTTTGACCACCAAGTTCTGCGGAGCCATTTGGGATTGAACCCAGTACTTTCTGGATCGGGTGGGGGCAATATAAGTAATGCAATATATTCCCTACCGTCCTCAGCGGCGAGGCAAAGAGCCGACTGGACACACCCCAGAGGTGATCCTGAACAACTTCAGCACCCGCCTGGGTCACGGCATCGGCCGCATGTTCGCCGCCCTCTTCCCACACGACCCGCAGTTTGTGGGTCGGCAGGTCGCCACCTTTCACAACCAGAGAGACTTTGTGTTTTTCAGGTTTCACAGGTGGGTCTTTTTCTCTGATCCGTGTACATCTAGCTATATATGAAACCTATTGGTTAGTTTTTACTGATTTATGTTGGTCATGTTGTAACTCGTGTTTTAAGAGCTGCTTTGCCCTTGACCCCAGTGGCGGTTTTAGGTACGGGCAAACCGGGCAGCCCCCCCACTGAAGTCCGTAGGGTCGCGATGCAACCGGGGGTTGTATCGCGACCCTACGGAAGTCTTGCCCGGGGCGTAACTGGACGTAGAACCGCCACTGCTTGACCCAATCACCAAACTACCAACCAACCCTTTGCTCATCAGGTATATTTTCAAGAACGAGAAGAGGGTCGGTATCCAAGAGCTGGGACCGCGCTTCACCCTCAAACTGCGCTCGCTACAGAAGGGCACCTTCGACTCGAAGTTCGGGGAGTACGAGTGGGTTCTCAAGGTAACAGTCGTCGTTTTAACTCGACCACTTACTGTCCCTACATTTCCTTTTGTGGAGTCTTTATATAGAAAATGCATTTTGATAAAAATTTCCTTCACATTATTTGTCCTAATGGCATTTCTATTTGTGCTTCCAAGATGCTAACATGCTATGTTGTCATGCTAGCAGATCCACTGAATTAATTCGTCATTATCCCTTTTACTTTTCCAGCGTCATGAGGTTGATGCATGCAGAAGGAAGTTTGTCCTCTGAATGCGTATCGACAAGCTGGCCCTTGTCACAAAGGCAGTCTCCGGTCTCCTATTGAACTGCTCCTGCTGGGTGTTCAAGGGTGAACAATGACCATGTTAATCCCAACCAGTGGTTATGTATTTTAACTTGTGATGTCCTTCCTGGTCGAATGTCCTTTGTAGGATGAGAGTCAGGCTCCATCATTTTGTTTGGCATGTCTCACCCTGTCAGAAAATAGTCAATTTACACCCTTTATACAAATACATGCATCTTGTGGATGGCAACTGCACAGACGCAAGCATGGTTTGCTTGTGTTTGAGTCAAAATGGTGAAATCAGAAGAGATCTGGGCCCTTAGACTTACTAGCCCATGCATAGCTAAACTGTCTGAGTCATTTTTTTTAAATAACCTTGTAAATACGTTGTGCAAAAAATAAATTCTACATACAGGGTTGTTGGAATGTTGTATTTTATTCACAAATATATGGAAAGAAAGCACATTAAAACACACTTTATGGTATTAGTTGCTACTAACTGGGTGAAGACCGGTCTCATAAGCACCTTGAGATATTTAGATGTTATTAAAAAAAATTAAGTTAGTTGGCTGTCCCCAAATTCCCTGGCACTCGTAACAATCAAGTCCATAGTGCAGGTTCTGATGAACATCAAGGCACCCTGGAGTCCGAAACCTGTACAGATGGACGTTGGTGATTTTATTAATGTCAAAGATGATTCATGCACTTTACTACAGATGGGAACCAACTGACCAGGACAGTAATGGGATTTAAAAAAAAAGAAAACGTGCATACGGTAATACACAGTATGACTAGAGGAAATGTAAACATTTTAGGTACACATAATGCTTCATTATCGAACCTTAAAATTATATACACACACCAGCTGTTAAATTTGAGGCGCAATGTCGACTCCACAAAAAAAATACCGCTATATGTGGTATACTCCATAATTCAAGGAACATGTATTAGAGGAATAAACTGGTACTCACAAAAGGCATCATGTGGGCTATAAAAAGGAGCAGACTTTCTGTGGTCTGAAGGGGTTCGTGCTGGAGGACATTCCCGTGAGGAGAGGGTCCTGCTGGGCGTTCTGGAGACAGAACTGCTGCAGGTCGGCGGCGGCCTGAGACACCTGTGGTCATAGAAAAATACTAATTAGATTTCCTTTTTTTAAGTTATACACATGTAAAGTCGTTGTGGTGTAAAATAACGCCGTTCGAGATGTATACTGAGTGCAACAGTTGGCTAAGGGATCACATTTTTGTGATCGTGAAGGTGGTCAGACCCCTATGAAACAGCCACAGGTCGCCATCGTCAGACTTTTTTGGACCGTCGTGAAATAAAAGGCGCACAGTGTTTAACCGTACCTTTACTCTGTTGATGCTGGCCTCGAAGCGCAACTGTTGAACCACTTTCTTCATTGCCATGGTGTTTGATGATCCCGACATGGTTGGAAACTTAAAAGTGCCAGACAATCATACAGCGAAAACTTTGTTCTGCGGTTCTTCGCTTCCCTTCCTCAATGTTGCGTTTCCGGTCATTTTTATTTGGGATGCGTAAAGTCTGTGTGCATATTTCCACTGCGCCCCCTGGTGGAATAAATGCCTTTGCACATGCGGTGCAATATTAATGGTTAAGAATATCTGGGCTTTTATCAAGCCCTGGCGATCTTTTGAATGTTTGTTGTTTATTTTGAATGTCTCTTTTCAGAGTACAAACTAAACGAATTATGTATTCGAATATAAAGGCTATTTCAGGAAAAGGGTTTGAGATTTACCACATGCATACACTGGACTTGTCATGAGCACCAAGGCAACACTGGTTGGTGTGAGCACTCGCTCATAAAGTCCATTCCTTTGCAGCCTCTTTTCCTTTGAGAAAGCAAAGAGGGTTTGCTTTTCATCTTGTTCTGGATTTCTTCAGCTGCCCCACACGGAAACCATTCGTTACTTTTTTTTAAACTAACAAATTAATATAGGCTATATATTTTTTCCGAATGTGCTAAATCAAGTCAATAATGGAATTATCATGCGAGTCAATAAGATATCTCGAGGAAAAAAGGCCAAAAAGTAGCAAGGTATGTGGACATGTTTATAGCCTAATTGATTAAGGAACGCCAGGGTTTCTCGCAAATAAGACAAATCAATTTGCGTTAGTAAAAATAACATTACAAGACAAATAAATATCGATGAATCATCAGTGAATCATCCAATTGTAATACGTTAACTTGATGTATTTTACACCATTAGTTGGTGGAGCTCCATGTGCTTTTTGTGCCTGATGACCAGTGGAATGGAAAGCTCAATAAAGTTCCCGCGGAGGCCATCGAGAGTTTCATATCTGCAGGTTTTATCAGGTAAGAAATGTAGGCTAGTTTTGTTTACAGTGATGCATTTGAGTGAAACTATAATAACCTTGTTCTATTGTTTCTAGAGTATATCCCGATATAACGCTAAAGAATCTAAGGAGTGAGCTTGGCATTTTTCTGGGACCAGAAATAAGGGTCGACAAATTCTCCTTCCTGAAATGTGTCGGTCGCAGTTTAGCAGTGGTGGGTAGAATGTGCTTCAAAGGATGGTCTTCTGTGTGCGTTTGAGTGATTTAAAGAGGTCCTAATATCACAGCTGTATGTTCTTCTATGTTAAAGGTCAAACATGAACAAGAGAGGGAGCTAAAAGTGAAAACATTTGCTCCACCATATGTAGGTATCGTTTTTTTCTTTCTTTATCAAATTGATGTAGGCCAAGGTCAAATACAATATTTTCCTTTTCTTTTGACCTTTAAAATGCATCATAAACGACGCTATTTACCTCGAACTTTATCCTCCTATGTAAACATCAATACATATCAAATCAATGTACACAATTCAACTTAAAATAAAATATGAATGTAAATATTCTAATAAAAACGAATTCCTGGTTTGTTCGATTGGAAAAGTAACTTGTGTCCCGTTATACCCATTCATGTTGTTATTTTTACTTTAACTAAAGCATTCCATTACTTGAGCTATTTCATAGACTTACTGACACTTTTTGTACAGCTTTTGGTCATTCAGAAATAACTCAATATGAAACATGGTTTCAATCAGCAGAATCACTTTAAAGGCCTGTGTAGGAGGTAGATTGAGCCCGGATCCAAACATTGCTACCACAATGCCTACTGCTCGTATTGTGTGGAGGCCTACACAGATTTTTTCTTTATTCAGTGTTTTTTTTTTTATCTGAGCTTATTTTTCTTCTGCATTTCTACTACTCATCCTCCTGTCCCCTTTGCTGTGCTACCCAGAACTCCCATGTGGAATTCATTAAGTACAATTATCTTATCTTATCGTAAAATACATTATCTTACCTATAGCTTAAAGGTGACATACGTATTATACCAACAGGTGTGAGCGAGATAAGGTGTTTAGAAAATCCGCCTCTTCTGACATCACAAGTGGGCGTGTCCACCTAGATGTACGCGATGTCAGAAGAGGCGGATTTCCAAAAAGGCTTGTAACGGCTAATCACACTCACACCTGGTGGTAGAATATGTCACCTTAATAAAAAAAAAAAAGCCTAAAGCCAAAATCGGACCTCTTCTCTTCCCTCCGCAGGCCGCTCAACCAGAGCTCTACCTGCTGGCCGTGGAGGTGAACCACGGCAGCGTCTGCTCCCAGTCGCTCTCTCTGGACACCCGCAGCAGCTCCCCGGACCACCAGGCCTACTACCCCCACAAGCCCGGCACCGGGGCCACCACCACGAAGGGGCCGGCCGTCAAGTTCCCCCTGATCCCCCAGGGTTCCCGACGCTCGGCCCAGACCCCCGT
>OOFH01062026.1:0-17240 GCA_900323355.1 Merlangius merlangus | reverse complement strand
ATATACCTGTCTCACACACACACACACACACACACACACACACACACACACACACACACACACACACACACACACACACACACACACACACACACACACACACACACGTCTATTGTCTTAACAGGATACAATTTTGCAGTGAAACGGGACAGAAGGCCTTCATCGTCATTCTGTTGGTTCTGCACATGGTATCGTTCTCTCCCTCCCTCCATTTATCTCTTCAATGTCTTGCATCTCCTCTTATCTCCCTCCAAAGCCCAGACCTTCAACCTCCTCATTTTAGAATCTCGTTGAGCAGTTGATGTTACCGCTAGTCAAGAGGTCAGGTTTACCTTAACTACCTTAGTATCACCCCATCAGATATGTTTTGGTCGATTTACAAAACATTTGGTCAACACTCACTAATACATCTTCTTGAGGTTTTCCCACAAGGTCAAATACTCTGTCAGGGTAAACATACCGATTTATGTTGATTCCCAGGTAGGGATATGCATCTCTCAAGGACAATTTGATTTGCATCTCGATACATGGGCTCGGTAACCATGCAGTTATGATACTTCTAGTTTGAAACCCCAATGTCCTCTACTACCATCCCGGGTCCATGTTGACCTGAGGCCATGTTCCTAATGAGCCTGTTACTTCATTAAATGAAGACCAACCTCCCCCAGACCAACAGCCACCAGCTTCGACCCACAAACCCTTTTGGCGTGAAACATCTGCCGTGTTAACATGTTTCAAATTATACTTTGGCCCAGTACTGGTAGCCTGGTTTCCATTGCAATGTGGTGACGGTGACAGAGTGCCCATTACAGTAATGTATTTGTTATGATATTATGTTATCATGTACACTTATGTACATGTTGGTGCATGGGTTAGTGTTCACTGCAGTAATAGACAAAACTTTTCTGTGTGGAAAGTGAAGAACATGAAGATGGTCGTGTTAATATTTTAACCGTTTTGGGGGTCCGCGAGCAAGGCAATGGAACCTTGAGCTCCCCATTGGGGCTGGATTTGGTGGGGTGCCACATGTATAAATCAAGAGTTGGACTCATAGGGGAAATAGAACATGCATGTTGTATATCTGTTTTCAGCCCAGGTACACAGAGGTTAAGCAGGAAATAGCCAATAGAGGAGTACCGTTCAAACTAAATGTTCAACGGAGGCAGTAGGCAGTTTGTTGATGTGTCCCCTGGGATTAGCATTTTATGTGGACGGGAAATCTGTCAGAACTGGCCACTGGCAGTAGTCTGAATTGATTTGCTACCTGTCAGAACAGTGTATTTAGTCGTGTAGATCTCAATTACCATGAATGCGTATTGAATATTAGAAAGTTGCTTTAAAGCATTCAAACATGTCCATTATTATAGTTTTGAATTGTATGTGAGAATGAGCGTGTGGTGTGGTTCATTTTTGAGATTCTTTGGATTCCATCTGAACTTTGAGCTTATCGAGTTTAAAATACATTGACAGCTTCAGCTATAGCACTGAATAACATGGTAGTGAAGTTGTCGATTTCAGACCCACTGTATGCAATACACACTACAATTTTGCGGCTAAAAGTTGCAAACCAAGCAATTGATTAAACATTTAATTTATTTTTTTCAAATGTCCCAACGCTATACTAAAACATTCTTGGCACTGCAAGGACATTTAATTAAGGTTTCTATTTGCACCTAGTTCTGGTCGAAATGAACAACCTCTCCAAAGATTGGGGAGGTTGAAGGTCTGAAATCGACCTGAAGGGAAGGAATGGGGTCTGATGAATAACATCTATCTATGTCTAGAATGAATCAGAAAATAAATGTGATGAAGGACCACGGTTTATCTGGAGATCTGCTCATGTCTCTCCTGGTAGGCTTTAAATAAAAGACACTGGAACAAAGTAACTACCAATAAGCTAACAGCAAAGAGTGGGAGAAACTATCTAGGCTTTAATATGGTCTGGGCTCTACTTTATATATTGCTAAACCTGAGATGGGGACCATCCTTTGTCCCCTGAAAAGTGTGTACCATGCTTTTCTCCAGTGGTAAGACGATTACGTCTGTGTGGCTGTGGGAAAAGAAGTGGGCTAGACTGAGAGGCTGGACTGAAAGTTTCTCTGTGACACCTTTCAGTCATTTCTTCGCACTTTCCAACGGAGGTCAGCAAATATGAGCCTAGCGATGGCTACGTTCAGGTTGTTGTAACCTGTATAATCACCAGCCTTGACACACCAACCCAAACCTGGGCGTGAGCATCAGCGTCTTTTAAGATGTGGAGGAGGATTGGAAATGTTTGAGGGTCCAGAACAGGCTGTCCTGCTGAACAAGGTTCCATGCTGGGCTGTCTGAGCAGTGCCTCACAGAATTGCGTCATCTTGAGGAGAATACTCTGTCATCTCATCAGTGTGGTCCAATTCAAACTACAAATGAATGCGGTTACTTCCTTTGGAGATCTCCGCAAAATAACCCAATTGCAACAAATCACTAAGTCCTGAAATAATGGATTTCAGTCTTAGTATTTAAAAAACAGGGAACTTTTTAAACCACTTTCAAAAAAGGTCTTTCAATTCAATCAAAGGAATCTGTTTGCAAACCATACGCAGTTTATGGACAAAACGACATCGGGAGTGAATGTACAGTCACGAAGCAATAGAGTGAATAGTGAAATTGTAACACGACCATATTATACAAATACTATTTCCTCTCTGGAAATAACGTGAGTTTTAATGATAACATTGATGTAGTCCTACGCCTAGAGCAGGCCTATTAAACTATTGGCCGAAGGAAGATTGATAATTTGCCGTTAATGCTATAATTTGACTATGCTCTTTATTATTCATTGAAGTGAGGTCATGACATTATATTTGATTATTTCTTTTAATTTGCATTGTAGCATTTTGAGGTCATTAAGTTGATGTAAAGTGTGTTATAAATAAAATGTATAATTATTATTATTATTATTGTATAAAACGGTTGTAGCTGTAGGGTGTGCATTGAAAGGGGGTGCAGGCCGCATAAAGAGAAGGGAGCCTTTTCAGACGAGTCCTATCCACCCTCAGGTTATTGGCTACTAGCCCGTTTCACTGAGAATCCGGAGATAAAGCAGGCATTTCCAGGCTCTCACTAAGTAGTTTGATGCCTGCAGTGCTTGACAGCATCATCGCAATATGAACAGTACATTTAATTTGTTTCCATACACCACTGCACAACAGGCTGATATAAAGAGCAACTTCCAAGACACCACTTCCAAACATCAAAGAAGAGATAGACCATCCCATCAGGCAATGAATTCAATCATGTAAATAGAAAGGTTATGTACAGGCCAATGATTCTGGCAATGTTAATCTTTAGAGGACTTGGTCAGCCTCACTCATTCACCCACCAATTCGGCCAGTGTGGCGAAACACGCTTTCTAGAGCTTGATTTGACTGTGTGGGGTAGAGGGACTCTGTTCACGGACACACACGCTCAAAGGCAACCTTCTAGAGTTTGGAAGGGAGCTTAAAGTCTACAAAGTACTTCTTTGATTACGATTCTGTCACAACTTCTATCTCACTCTGCGATAAATGTAATATACTCGTTTGGTTGCAACAATTGAATTGTCTGTTTCCATTTTTTCATAAACATTCACCCATTTCCTGTGGAATTAAAGGGGATGTCTTGTGACAATCTATGGTCATTTATGGGTGTAAAAGTATGTAAATGAGCGTAAGGATAAAAAACGACAAGTATTTATCAACGCAAATTGCGCAGTGGCAATTTTGTAGTACCTACATGCATTCAAAATTGTACGCATACTATAGGATATTGAACTAGGATTTAGGCCCAGAGTAGAGTACAGCCATCTATGTAACCCTTAAACCTAAAAGATTGCAGGAAATGATAGACAAAAATAGAAACGTGCTCAAATCTAAACCACTGGATCTCATTAGCTGTACCCTAAGTATTAACGACATTGAGGACAGTGAAAGAGATACAGCGAATAAATCAAAGTTGAGTTGCAACACCTGGAAAGTAATATTCGGCTCAGTCTAGCATTGAGAATGTAATTTATTAAATTAAAGCACAAACTTAAGTTGACATCTTTTCTACAAGAGATAACAAAAATGCACATAAACATTTTCTTGGCAAATGCCACTAGAGCATATGTTGGAATACTGCAGTTCAATGCTATAATAACCATGCTCAAAATTTGGTCTTCTTGATAGAGGTAGTGCGATGGGGTTTGTGTGATGATGGCTGATCCATTACAGATGCAGTGCAGTCTTGTTTTACCAGGTGCGGGCAGAGTCGTGACGGGCGCCGTCAGAGGCTGATGAATATTTACCAAGCAATGGTGTACTCCCATCGCCCAGATGAGGGACTAAACACCAGGCTGTGCCGCACAGCGCCCATCCCCCGGAGCACACACAACACCTTGTTTTAATATCTAAATAACCCACCATGCCGCTGGAGAGTGCCCCCGCCGCATCGTCTCAAAGCAGCTCCTTGGAGCCAGTAATATTTATATCAACATTAATACACACCCATTTATATCAACATTAATACACACCCCCACAGCGCCCGTTATGCTAGATGGATGCTTGGGTGATAGCTACAACTTGGCCGGTCCCAATTAGTCCGGGCTATCTCTTCCCTGTTTGGGCAGATAGGGTTTCACAACAGAAGGGTTAGTGACTAACAAGGTAGCCTCAACCCTTGTCTTTGAAGGGCTTATTCACATTCTTGCAGCTCTCGGCCAATCCTCCACTTTCCTACCCTCCGATTGGGCGCTGGCAGCCATGTTGAAGCTTTAATCTGGAGGGAATGCAGCGAATGACGAGCCAACGTGAAGTTTGAGAGTGTTGCGATCCTGTTGGAAGTGAGCCTTCCATTCACGGAATCCAGCTCCACAGGGCCGAAGGGCTGCGATTAGGGTACAACTATACGCCATCATGCCTTTCTCCAGAGGTAACTAAAAAGGATGGGTTTGGCTATTGGATTAATGATGCTTACATTTGGGAAAAAAGTTTGTTAAATTCTAGCTAATGTAGCGAAGCAACTGTTGAGCAGAACAACCCAACAGAGACCGCTCCCAACAAGCTGGCTCAAACTACTGCCTGCATGTGAATGTGGATGTACATGGGGTTATGGGAATCAGAACATGGATTGGTTTCTGAGTTGCCACAGGCACTGGAAAAGCTCTTTTCAAATGCATTTACAGCGGCATGCAGCCTCAATGTTATAATGACACAAAGACAGAGTAGTCGCTTTAACTGTGCATCTGCACCGTTTTCTCCCCCATTAGTCAGAATAGCTCCAGAGCATTTATAAACGTGCTTATATCCCAAGCAGAACCATCGCATGTCTCTCTCCCTCTCTCACAAAACAGGCTGCTTCAGGCCCTGTGGCATTTGCTCTAACCTCTCCCTAATGTCTAATCTCCCAGCCCCATAAAAGACCTCCATTCACGGCTCTGCTAACAAGCATATCTGCCTCTGTACAGAAGCTTCTGGATACTTCCATACTCACAGTTTACCCCCAGATTTAGCAAGAACCTGTTGGTTGGCACGGAGTCACTCTCATCGTCAAGCAGAGAAGGTTGGCCCTGTGCAACCCCTCTAACCAGGGAAATCAACACTTTCATTAAGGTGATATTAACCTCCCGGGGTACACAACTCTGCAATTCACCGTGAGGATACGTGTGTGCGTGCCGGGATAGTTTGGTGCACAAAGTGAAGGGGGAGGTAGGTGGTAATATAGGGGGCGGATTGTGGTAATGAGGTTATGGAATGATCGGGTGGAATTGGCACCCAGGCGGAGACAGAGTTTAATCTAGCCATTGTCCCCTAGCGATGAAGGAAGAGGGAGGATCTTAATTGGCTACCCGGCTGAAACACGCTACTGCTTAGGAATGAGCATCCCTTCTTGAATAAGGGTCTCTTCTAGAAAGTGGCATCTCTTGAATTGGGTTCAGTTTAACAATTGGTTTCAGTTGAATTGTCTGTTCTGGAGTCAGCAGCTCTCAGCAGTCAGTGTCATGAGTACAGCTATTCTCAACACTAATGAAACTAATGAGACTAGAAGGCTTACGGGATCACATCACAAAGTGGTTCTCTGCCTCCTCATTCTGCAGCCCTACAGCTATTGAATACACATAACTCCCTTCTGGGAGAAGACGCACAGGCTGGGCTAGAGCCTAGAAGCTATGTTTCACGCTCAGAAAAATGTTCAGCTCAAAACATTACCTGGCTGGCTTCCATTTATAGATCCTCACGTGAAATCACACACCCTCCAACTCTTTCTCTATCTCACACCAAAACCCCTCCACTCGGCACACTCCCCCTTTCTCTTCTACCTCTCCTTTCACACTATTTTACCTTTGTTCTCTCCCTCTCTCTGGTGGAATGAAGGCTCTCTCTCTCCCTCTCCCCAGATTCAGAAAAACACACTTTCCTTCTGGCCTCCATACGTCTCTCTAATGCTGCCACCAAATCATCGGCACAGTGCCGGGATGCATTACCATGGTGACCGCTTTGTCAAGCCTTGTCCTGGGTTTCCCAGAATGCACCACTACTTTCTACCCTGGCAGGAGACCACATTTAGATGTGGCCTAGATATTGATAATTTATGAGAACAACAAACACACCAATATTTGCAATGGTAGTAAAAGCAGTGTGTATGCATGTGTGTGTATGTCTGTGTGTGTGTGTCCGTGCGTGCATGTTGATGTCATATTGATGGTTGGTGGCTGGTGGTCAAAGCTGTGTTTCATCATCAGGTGTTTGGGGGGTTTGTGGACTACAGTGAGAATGTGAACAACACTAGTCGAAAGCATCATACAAATCAAACTATCATGGAATCTATTCCTTGCTTCAATGACAGCAACAGGCCTGCGTGTGATTCTATGGTCAATACACAATGCCTATTTGTCATTTGACCATGACCATTTGTCCCAGGTTGGTACCACCTGCTCTCCAACACAGCCGTGGCTCACCATCTGTGATGGTGTCAATAGGGCTAGAGAGAGGATCTGTGGTGTGGGATGACGCTGCTCTGCAAGGTAGAACTGAAACCAGGAGATAATCCAGGACAGGACAACAACATATACAGCTGCCAAAGCCATGCACCCACATGTCAGAGCAGAAGGTTTTAGAAGACTTAACACTAGATCTCCCAATGATTTCAGTTGGCTGAATTTAATCCACTGAAAGTAATCCAAGGAAGCCACTCTAAAAGGTCACAGATTAAATTCCTCAGTTTAATCTTACTTAAAATTACTCAGTTTTACTAATACATGTTTAAGCTTAAAGCACATGGTTCAAAGTGACTCAATTAACCCACGTCAGAACCTTTCATGGTTGTGCTGTGAATGAATCCCGAAAACAAGCATTGTGGGGATCCCAGAGAAGGTGGCTTGGTCTATCGGACCACAGAGGAACAGGAAGGAGAGAAAATAGTGACAGTGTGGGCTTACAAGTCTATGAAAACTGACCCGCTCCCCTGAGAACTTTTTTCCAGGAACAGAACAATGTGTTTCAAGGCCCTGAAACATCACTGAACGAGCTGCCATGCGTAGGGTCACCCGTTTCTTGGCCAAAAAGTTGCCCTAGAAGACAGCGCAAAGACTACAACAAGAGCGGGAAAAAAAACACAGACAAGGGCTAGGGCACCTATGACTAGTGTCATAGGTGTAGGGCACGCCGCAGAAACCCAGGCTAGATGCTCACCAGAGGCCCCAGACGGTCACCAGAGGCCCGAGACCCTCCCCAGAGGCCCCGGACGCTCACCAGAAGCCCTAGACGCGGGCCCAGACCCTTACCAAAAGCCCCAGAGGGTCACCATAGCCCCCAGACGGTCACCAGAGGCCCCAGACGGTCACCAAAGACCCCAGACAGTCACCAAAGACCCCAGACGGTCACCAAAGACCCCAGACAGCATCCTTTGAAGGCTGCATTCGAAGGCCAATTGCACCACTGCGACGCGTCAAGGCTGTCCCATTTCGAAGGCTCCTTCAAATGCGGCCAACAAATGCAGCCTTCTTTTCCCGGATTTGAAGGATCCACGGCTGGGTCCTTCACGGCCCAACGTGTCCCAAGATTCATTGCACGTTGGATTTTTTCCAAAATGGCGTTGGAGAGAGCGGAAGCGGCAGTTACAGCAAATTACATATTTAAGGACAAAACAATTATATTTATATTGAAATAAAGTTTTTTTATTTTAAATTTGTAACTTTATTGTCAAAGTTCAATGACATTAACACGAGCCATATAACGTTAAACTAATTAACATTATATTTTGTATAAGTATTATATAACGCCTCCATATTTCTCCTCCGTCGTCCGGTTTGAACCGCAGCTGTGAGGGTTGCTAGCTGACAGGAGCGGTGCGTCGTCACGCAAGGTAAAGGGTGTTAACGTCTTGTTACGCAAACTTGAAATGCTCCGTAGGCCAGACCGTCTCATTTAAAAACATTTGTGCGGCCTTCGGTCCGGCCTTCGAGCTCTAAGAAGGCCACACCTTCATAGTCTTTCGAAGGATGCGTCCCCTGAATTGAGACACAGCCTCTTTATACACTATATACAAAATGTAATGAAAATTGATTGTTAATTCTCCAGTGTTTACATGGACACTTCTGGTCCGATTAGACGTGGAAGAACAGCTCAATCTGGATAGAAAATGATCATTTATACGCCTAAATCGGAATACACGAGAATGCGCGAGAGACATACGATGTACGCTTACCACTTTTGTAAATGCCATATATACAGTACATTCGGATTGCATGATAGGAATACATCTATTCAGATTATAAATCTAATCGGATCAGAAGTGTCCATGTAAACACGGCTAATCAGAATACAATTCTCTGATCGGAATAGAATTCCATGCGGAATAGAATAGAAGAGGTGGTGCAATCCGCTAAAATCGACATACACACTTATTCTGATTGGTTTGGGGTGGGTGCGGCTACTTTTTAACTTAGATGGCATCAGCAGTTAGAGTATTTCGCAATTGGTCCGTCGGTACTTTTATGCACACCGAACTGGACCACCGTCAAGGGAAGTGGATTTTTTTGCCTGATTTACTTTTTTCTTCTTACTCTGCAAGTAGTCCAGTAAATTATCAACCCCAGCGTGTCCGGTTGCTAAGCAACGTCAACGCCTTTGGCGGACTATTTCTCTTCTGAACACCACTATGAATGATAATTGTAAAAAGACATACCGTGTGAAGATATTTTTTAGCATTAGTTTTATCGATGAAAATTTTACATCGACAATTTTTCTTTTGTTTTTGTTCCATATTTTTTATTTATATTCTTAAACACAAAACAAAACATCAAACAAACCAATCACAAAACTCATATACATGCATCACAAGATGACAAAACTCACAGGACAATACAAAACAATACACAGTCCAAGGGGGGGGGGGGGGGGTGCAGATCCATAATATTCAATAAATTCATTTAAATGCCCAGTTTCTCAAGTACAGTCTTGTGAAGTCCATGGACCTTTATCCCCATGGTCAAGATCATTGAGGAACGAGGTTGTACATTCCATTGACAGGAGATACATAAGGTCTTTAAAACCAATTGTCAGTGTTGAAGCATTTTGGTTTTTGTACTTTCCAATTCATCATAATGATTTGTTTAACCGACAAAAAGGCTAAAGCTATAATGCATAAGAGTTGACTCAATATTTTCTACTCTACTGCCTATAGACGAAATTCTTAATGATCAATTAGTCGATCGTCGATTAATCATGCCCATCCCTACTAGAAACCTATAGGCTCACGGCGCAGGTCAAATGCTTTCAAGATGGATCAATGGCAGCTGTTATGACCATCACCTCAGTGTAATAAAAGAGAGAGCACGTGTGCATGAGCAGGAGTTTCTGCATCAGACAGCATGAGATTAGGAGAATGGTTGTAGAAGTCTTTTATCAGATCGATCACTGAAAGCACAGCAGATGTAGGCCACACAATATGATCAAAGGCACACGTAACAGGAGACATCAGACCTTGTACAGATGGCCAGCGTGTCCCGTTAGTGAGGTCAGACCAACAGTGATTATGTAGGAAACAATCACTCTGAAATAAACACCACCTGATTTTCCAAACCAGTAATGCATTGAAGCCCACGTTAATCTTGGATTGGTTGTAAAATCACATTAACTACATTTTACAAAATAAGCAAATCAATCATGACTTTTTCTAAAGATGTACTAGGTTAAAATATTAAAGGGTTTTGGTCTTCCAGAACCTGACTTAACCTTGCCTGTTCAGTGCATACTACCTCAAAAATAGACAATGTTATGATTGAGTAACGAGTAGGTGGATATAATACAACTAACCATATTGTAACACTGCATCATCTGAGTACAAGCGCTGTTCAAAATCCAATTCCTCTGTGCTAGCTATATAATTACCCCTGTAAGTGATTAGAGGAAAGTGTACCAGATGAACATGAAGCAGTGTGTTTCTATCTTTTCGTCTCGATTGTCACGCTCTACAACAAGAACATTGTGAAAGACTCATTGAGTATTCAAGTGCAATCTGAGGTCGCCTGCAAGAGCGAGCATAAACTACTTAGCTGGCACTGCCTGTCACTGTGTAGGGTGGTCCTGTCTCTGGTTCCCTCTGGTTTGATCCCTTCCTTCCTTCCAAGGAGATGCCTTATATCCTGTCCTGAATTGCTAACAGCTAGCTCTCTAGAGACAATGGCTCAGTTTATATCTGTCCTCCACATCAACATTAGTGCTCCTCCAACAGAGGAGAGAGGGACAGAGGAGAACGGAAGAAAGAGAGGAGAGAGAGGAGATAGTGGGAGCTTGGTATCACTGAGAGCAGTGACCAACACCCCTGGTTAGCATTCAGCCCACAGTGCTGCGGCACGGGGTCCCAGGTAAGCAGGCACTTCCCATGTTAGCATTCATCCCACAGTGCATGATATTTGTGATATTTATTTAATGGTACGATATCCAGTCAGATATCAGCTAGAAAAATGCATGAATTCTCTGTGTCTGTGTGAGTTTATCAGGAAGTCTTACCGAAGATATTGGTGGTGTGTCCTTTCTTAGCCAGGGGCTTCAGCTCGTTGTGACCCCAGCCGTACTGTCGGTAGCTGTCCCAGGCGTGCTTCATCATCTGCAACACAATCACACACAACACTTGAAATGCAACTACTTTACAACGAATAGACCCAGCCGCACATCAACACAACATGTTTTCAGTATGGGTTTGACTAGAGTCAACGCTAGCGCCATGCTCATTAACATGCAAAGCGTAAAGCCAAAGTATATAAAGTGAAAAGATAGAACTACCCTCACCCACTGCCGTTAAACAGGGCACAATTCGGCCTGTCCGTCTCTCTTTCTACCTGCCTATGAGTTTGTGTTTCTGGCCTCTTATTGGCCAAGGCAGCCATGTTGAAAACAACCTCAGGATCTCTCTCTCTCTTTCCTCCCCCCTCCCTCCCTTTCCCCCTCCCTGCCCCTGCGGCGGGCGGCTAGCCGGGCTCACAGGGATCTGTGCCCGGGCCTCACTCTCTTCTTGGCGTTGGCATTTCCGTGACATCCGCAGCGTGAACACTGAGGTCAATAAATCACGTTTACACAGGCTGGGACATGGACACTTAGGCACGTGCTGCCACCCTTCGATGCATGTTGATTGGAGGACGCCTTATCAGACTCCGAGAGGGCCATATGTGGAGGCCCTTTGGGACGGTCCTAGCCGTTTGAGGATGTTGACTGCTCGGCTACAAGGACCTTGGCAGACTAATTGGACATTAACGCAGGGAGAGAAAGGAGAGAACTTGACAGCTCCTCCTCGCCATTGAGGCGTATTTGAGAAGAGGGAGAGGATCTAATATCATTTTTGTCCACTAGCCAAAGTGACGAGCTCTTTCCATGAGTCACTCATTAACCTGTCTGCTCCATCCTTAGAAACAAGATGGCAGCCAAGATGAAATTGTCTGATTACAATTTAATTAGATGGGTGTTTCAGATTAGATTTGGTTTAACAGTAGAAAGTTATCTCTACGTATTCAAACTCATTATCTGTCAGAATAATGCTACGATTGCTGGTGACGTCATCAATATAACCATGAACACACGTGTAGCTTGGTGCTTCAATGGCCTCTGAATCAGTGTGACAAAATATTCCCATGATGCAGTGTTTTCTCCTGGATCCTACTGTGACTTTAACAACGAAAAACCCTTACCGGAACTGAACCATCTTTAACCAAATGCATAAAACTTATCCTAAACAAAACCTAACATACAAAAAAGAAAAGGGATAATGCAATACGGGAGATCACCACTGCAGAAATTCACAATCAAAAGAATACTGCTTAGCGCAAACCGCCCACTGATATATGTACTGCCACAATTATCCACTGGGTCATAAAAACCTTCGTCTCCATGCCAACAGGGCCTCCCGCATCGCTCCTGTGGCAAAGTGGTCCTAGAAGCAGTGTGCATCAGTTGCGTTACAGTCCGCCTGTCTAAATATAACAACCGGAGATAGGCATCCGTGTGGTAGCCCAGGTTTAATGGTCTATCAGACGGTATGACCGAGCATACCCCAAAAGGGGGACACCAAGAGCCTGCTGGCAAACCACACTGCCATCTGATTACCCAACGGCTTCCACTACAGCGCGTATGCGGAGGACGCCCGGTTGCTTGGTGACAGAAGTATGGAGCCGCTCAAGCCAATCCCGAGGGCCAGGGGATGGGGGGGGGACCAAACAGAGGTCTTGGGAGTCACATGATCACACATGGTGTACTTTTACAACGGGAAAACTGAAACCATACGGATTCACATGGATATGAGACCAACAAAAAACATCATGACACCTACCATGAGCCCTAGTGTCTAGCCATCAAGTGCACCCAAGAGCCATCTCATCTGGCTATGGAAATTCCAGTTTAGCAGCAGTAAACAGGTTGCTAATATTATGCTGCAGAAATCCTCTGAAGCAAAATCCATTCATCGTAAAGAGAACCTGTTGATCACCCCTCTGGTTATGCATTCCCATGCCATCCTTGGGTTTTAGCACTAGAAGACCCTAACCCTAACCCTAACCCTAACCCCTAACCCCTAACCCTAACCCTAACCCTAAAGCGTGGTGAAAAGATGAGTGATTCACTTTAGGCAATTTAAATTCAATGCTGCTAAGATTTATTAATTAGTAATAACAGACAGGTAGTCCGGGACTGCCAAGGGATTTCAAACCTGAACCCTGTGGCTGGGGTTTGAACACCTTTGGGTACTAGGCTTCCCAACACCACAAGACTGACCAAAGAGGGCAGGCAGAGGACAGCTGCTGCTCAGTGCCACGCGGGCCTGCAGAATGCCCTGGTAGATGTGGAGCAGACTAAGGGGTCTGTCAACCGGAAAACCCATCAACTATCTGACAGGGGGGGGGGGGGGGGGGTGTACACTAGGAACTATGACATTCTCAATGCCAGCCAAGTGCCCGTCCAACAGGTACCCGCTGTCTGTCCGTCTGCCGGCACTGGCACACAGGAGGCCTGATGTGACACCAAGCCATCCAGCCTGAGAGGGGAAAAGAACAGTAGGGATTCCCACAACCTTATCCTGATGCACCAAGGTCACACACACACACACACTTGAAATATTCATAAGTAGGCTTTGAGCGTGCTGAGAGTGCGGCCAATACGTGTGCCACTGCGAAAAGAGAAAGAAATCAGCTGGGCTCCCTGAAGCATCCATCTTAGGTCTGCAGGAGCCTTCTGATTGGCTGAGTGAAGCTGCTCTGCCCCGATTGACCTCCGCAGTCAGCCTGATTGATGTAAATAACGCCACCTCAAGCCCTTCCTTTCTCCTCTCTATGCCACCAACCCCTTTACCTCCCTCCCTCTAACCCATAGAGTCCGCTATACTAAGATGGCAGCTGGAATACTTACTTACCGCTTTTCTACCTTCCGCGATGCATGCCCCACATTCTCACACGCAAACACAAACGCACACACGCATACACATAGACACACACAAACTGAATAGGTTGCAGGGCTGAATACTGCCACCATCAATCATGTGGATGCCAGGAAATTCTTCCTAAGTCCCATTGGTGCCAGTGAAAAAAAGAAGAGATAGTTTTCTATAGATTTATTGGAATAACGCTTGGAAAATCAAAACCTAAATTTCAATTAAGGGCTGTAACTTTGGTGCCACTTCCCTACAAAAATATCTATTAAAGCTAGGGTAGGCGATTTTTTTACTGAAATATTTGCCAAAAATGTCATAATAGCCAGTCAGCTATATGTAGGCGAAGTGCTCTGAGAATATCTGCTCATCACTTTGCTCTCCCCTGCCTCTGTGTGCCCCCCCAAAAAAATTGCCGACGCTCATGTACACTTTGACCAATCAGAGCGAGGCTCAGATTCTCCGCTCTTATTGGCTGTGGGACTGTCCGTCACCTTGGCACCGACGTTTGCGTGAGCGTTCACGAGCCTAGCAGTCTGACAGTTTTGCACTACTACGGCGGACAACAACTGAGTAGCAATGTCTTCATCAACGGCCCATAAATTCCCCATTCCCCAGATACCATCAACTATATATGTACTTATGTAGTTATCAGCACTAATGTTTAATTACTTCGGAATCGGACATGGCGTTTCGTTTTCCTATCAATGTAACTGAATTCACATGAACGTGCATAACTGACGTTCGGAGGGAGGAGCTACAGCAGGTAGCGTGGCAGGGAGGGACGCAACGGAATCTCAACGGCTGTTTTCTCCAAAATCGCCTACCATAGCTTTAACTGTTGTAACACCTTATCGCGCAGATGTGTCCGAGCCTATTGCCGCTTGTACAGTCCTTCACAACATCTTTTAGATTTAGCAGCAAAGACTGACGCTTGCATATAGGCCATATACCTTTCTTCAGAACAACATCTTTTATTTTTAGGCGACTAATTTGACGCTGCATACGAGGGCCTCATAGCTCTGGACTGGAAACGTCCCCCATAAGGGTTCTTCTCAGCGCTTGGCAATAGACCCACAGCCACGGGGATGTCAGAGCACGGTGACCACCGGCCTGTCAAGAGCAGTGAGCCACTTCCTAAAGGACAGGAGGAGTAGGAGGCGACCGGTAGAGCTGGTGACCTTCTTCTTGAGAGGCACCTCCATCTCCACAGCAGCTGCTGTAGACCTGCTCTGCCTGCTGATCACATGCATTGTGGAGCCTTGTGTTACAGGGATCAATCCAAATGGTGCATCAGAGCCCTACACAGCTGCAGTAAGGAGTGACCTCTGGAGGTCATACAGCTGTAAACACCAACCCCACCACCATGCCTATGAGGCCTGCCAGTAAATCAGTCACGACAGGGGAAGAAGAGTCTCTTAGAGAGTTGAAGTCACACTGGAACGAACGGACTCAGGATTCCACTGGGCTGAACCCAGTATAGCAGAACAGAAGATGGAGCCACCATACCAAACCCTCCGGCTCCATTCCTAGCAGCTGTCCCCTGTAACCTGCGTTCCTGTTACCACCCGACTCTTTCCCACTACCGTTTGGTTCAGTTAGTGGAAGCACTGGAAGTTTGCAGACACTCCCTTGACGTTCCAAGACCAACAGAGCCATGACTCGTCTTTTAAAAAACACGTTCCTTCCAAGCTGCGCTCTACCACCCTGCCTCTGAGAACAACTAAGGAGCGGGTGAGTCATGTAATATTAAGACTACCTAGCATAACGCCGCAGCGCTCTCCCACTGAGCTCATTAAAAACTAAACTAACAGATGATTAAAATAGTGGCGCTATGGAAGATTCCCACAGACCACCCAGCCAAGACCTGTTCTGAAGCACCATACCAGACACTGCTGTGATGGCGGAGGGCCGTCACAGGTTGCTACAGAGCAACAACACACTAAATGCACCTCTATTCATAAAATCCTCCCTGGTGCAGTCCATCCCAGCATAGGCTCAAGAACACAGCATTATCAAAGAATTGAGTTGAATTGCGTGCATCCGTAGAATTAATCAATATATAAGTGATCAATGTGCATGAAATAATTCTGACTCATTCCGATCCCATACCATTAGCAGTAGAGGTCATTTCAGCAGTAAAACACATGACGTGTCACCTACTGACGACAGACTTTCTCCATGGATAGTGGCTGTAGCTTTAAACCGTTATAGCGACAGTATACAGGTTTCTTTTTAACCAAAAAGAAACAGGACGTTGTAAACAGCCCAGGAATCATATACAGCTTTTTAGATATAAATGTTAGAAGCCTTCCAGTAAACTCCTTCTCTTGTATATTATGTTGTATATTAACACACACATCCTCACACACAACCACACCGACCCAGCAGATATCAGTAAAGCAGGGCGCTGTGTGACAGTTGGTTTGTTTGAACAGTGGGCCGATGCCGTGGCAGAAGCCCAGGGAAGGAGACCAGCTTGGTGAGATGTGTGGTATGCTAGCTCCTCTGTTCCAGCCTCCTACTCTCTTCCATCAACTGAGAACCAGCCTGGGCCTCAGACCCAGCCTGGGGCTGAGCGATGGGCCTCAGACCCAACCGGGGGCCTCAGACCCGGCCTGGGCCTTAGCCGACAGGTCAACCGCCCACGACGCAGCAGTGGCACCTGACTTGACAAACGCAGTCATCGCAGTGACCTGGAGGGATGCGCCTTGCTTATCTGGGTATTTGATAAACCGAAAATATGCTAGGCAGTAGATCGGGAGGTTGTATTGGTCAGTACGGTCACAGTAGCTGACAAATTTATTGTGCCTGCTGTATAAGTAAGCCACCATGCATGCAACTGTTCTTAACTCTTCGTATATTAAAATGGAAATGTTCTTCAACTCTATCATAAAATATAACATTATTTGTGTGACAATCTGGTTAGCACTGGAATTCTCAAGTGTAAATAATATGGATTTACTATGGATGATATTTTGGAGTGTACCCTACCCTACTGTAAATGTATTTAAAATCCAGCTGATTAAAGCATAATATGGCATCCAACCCATAATAAACGGCCTCATCGTATCCTATTAAAGCAGCTCCCCACGGGTCCTCTGATCTCCTTCTTCATAGAGCATCGTTTGATGTTGGGTGGAGCCATTCATTTGAACTTTAATTTTCTCTACATTTATGTACAGTGCTTTTCAAGACTTTACGACCGCTTAAAGAACTTAAGATTTCCTCACCTTGTGCTCACCGTCCACACACACACACACACACACACACACACACACACACACACACACAAACCCACACACACACACACACAGTGAAGAAGGCTG
>OOFH01062023.1:0-10382 GCA_900323355.1 Merlangius merlangus | reverse complement strand
GAAAACCTAAAAAGGCCCAGACACACGGAAGTCAGATGGCATTTTCACCCCTGTCTTAAATGAAATGTTGTCTTAACTGATCTGTTGTCTTAAAAAAAAATCTGGGTGGGAATACCAGCTCATACCTTGAGCAGCGTGTGCTTGGCTGTCCACTTTCACTGCCCCTGATAGACCCACCTCTATCAAACAGTGCTCTATCAGAGTGGCTCCATAGGCTGAGGACAGATAAAATAGACATAAAACAGTCACAAATAAAAGAGTTCAACTCATTCAGCTACGATTTATTTTTATGTACATAAATATTCTAAGATTGTGATATGTGCGTGTAATCAAGGTGTTTTTAGTCTACTCACGAAGGTGGGGATTAAGGACTCGTTTCACTTGGTCTCCGTGGGTTGCTTTCGAGAGGACTTCACTCAGTCTATATGACAAAAAGGTTGTTCGATCATGGCACAACATCCACATAAACAGCCTAGTGGTACCGTAGATACTATAACACATTAAGTAATTTAAAAGTTTGTCCAAAGCAACAAGTGAGTCTGAGATCAATCACGCATGCAATAAATATATTAGCAACGACAAAAATGTCCAAGTGCGAACACGAACACTGTGTAAATGGGTTGGAAAGTGCGATGGAAAATCACATTAAAAAAACGTATATGGATTCAAATTAGTTCTTTCAGGCCACAAGAGCCTCTCATTACCTCTCCAGGCTGATCAGAGGCTCCGGTGGGCGCGCAGTCTCCACAGGATACCGTTCTCTCACTGCGATCTTCACATCCTCCACCTCAGCAGTGCGGAACCGCAGCAGATTTAGGATGGTGTATTCATGGTCTGCCAAGATTATGTTGCCCTATAAGGTTTTGTTGAACCAGGTTATATTTCAATGAATGGTACTGAAATTAGCACATCATGACATTGCGCTTGTATAAACGGCATGTATAACCCATGCCGTTTCTTTGAGATTTATGCATCTTTGTGCAATCGTACCCTGTCATAGAGTTCCACGATTAAGTGGTATGCAGCCTCGTCTGAGCCAAACTGGATGTCAACAATGCGGTCAATTCCAAGCTGCTTCACCTGTGTCAAGCGCCTTGACTTTAGGTGCTTTCGGCACTAAACGGGGGGAAATAAACATCTCAACAAACTGAATACTTCAATCAAATAAGGAGACATGGTTTGACTCAAAATAATGTATCATTCAAAACAACACAGAGACATTCTGTTTGACTTCAAAAATAGAGGACCCTTACCTTCATAGCAAAGCCAGAAGGCATGTTATTTTTGGGCCATTCAAAGTCTGTAGAGTGAATGCGAACTCCGGACTCAACCAAGAGAATAGCTTTGGTATCAGGCCTAACGAACAGAAACACATAGATTGTTATGAAAGTATCCCATTACATTTATCAAAGGTGACATATAGGCCACCAAGCTTGTAAAGCCATATCTCTATCAAGAACACAAAAAGGACCTTTAGCACAAACATTGACATAGGATGAACCTTACTTTTGCAGGCGGATGAGATACGTCTTAGTGTCGATGTCATAGACATTGTTGACTCTCATGCCAAGGTAGCTGCAAAATAAGTAAATATATTAACATGAATAATTGTTTCATAACTTTTAGTCATGCTCATTTGGTCACAGATAGCAGTCAAGGTGTTAGCATAAAGTGTCATAACTTACTTGGCATTTATCTCAGCAATGACTGCCCTAATGTCCACGGTATTGAATCTCGTTTTCATCTTGATTTAATTTCTAGTTGCGATTAAAAGACAACGAATTATTAAGATATCGATATACTACAAGCAAAACATAAGGTAAACATTTCAAGCCCTACTCATGTCTTGCACCAGAGCAACGCGCAGGCGAATACTACACATGCGCAGTAGCGCCTATACTACGGAAAGCCTGATGCAACAAAATACATGCCTTATAGCACGATTCTCCATCACTCTGACACGATTGTATGAAAACATAATTATTTCCATGCGCGTAACCCTATCGTGTATGAGTCTTTCGTGCACATATATGACGAGGAGCACATCATATGCCTGCACACATGCACGTGCATGACACCTGCACGCGGAACCTGCGCAGAGAGTGGCACGATAGTTTTTATTTTTATTTGTTGATGTCAGGAAAAAGGAATGAATACCATTTGCAATCGTCCATTGTTACTAGGGACCCTTCAAAGCTGTTAAGCTTGCAGTAGGCATTTGTTCTACCAATGGAGATTATACGATGATGCACTACTCAAACTGGCTTATTGGGGTGAAAAACAGGGCAAGCATTAGAAATGCATGTAAAACGCCTAACATCGAAGGGGACAGCAGAGGACATCCCGTCGAAATGCAGAAAAAGAATCCATCGACTAATCGAAAAGCATCCGAGCTGACGTTAGCGTTCGGCATATCCCTTTGGAAAAGAGGTATTTGATGAGTTGTGATGTTGTTGAATAGAATGAGACATCGTCCTGAATCTGCGTGCAAAAATGTGAGGCCTACAGGATACAATACCGCTAAGATTATGGTATCATCCGTGGGTGATTTAGTCAATGCATTTGTACGATTCATTTGGCGTTTGCAGCGTTTCTCTTCAGTGGTGTGCAGGAGTCCCTCGCTTCTGAGTGCACTTCGGGTCAGAGTTGAGGGCGAGGCGTGCTCGGTTACCAAGGCAACGGTCAGCTAACAGGGCTTCGCTCGCGCCGGGGCTAGGTTATCTGCTCGGGTGTGTGTGATGCGTTTATTGTCAGATCGACGAGTCGCTACTTTTTCTCGGGTATTAAATAAGTAATAATTGTAATGGGTCGTTGGACAACGCGAAGGATGAATCATCTACGTGTAGACGACAAGAACCATCTGAAATATAAACTGCAGTTAAGCTAGCTATGCGCTCGGTGTCCAGGCGCGTCACTGACGATGACAGGTCAGGGTGCAAACAAACTTTTAGACAAGACAAAGGTTTCCTCATCTAACCCTAGCCGTTCACATGTGTATTGGAAAATACCAATGGACTATGCTGCACACACAAAAAATACCCTGTTTTTATTTTATTTTTGCAGGCTACAAAATAATCAAAAAGATTGGGGAAGGAACATTTTCAGAGGTGGTGAAAACTCAAAGTGTGAAAGATGGGAAATTCTACGCTTGCAAAACCATGAAGCAGACAATTACCAGGTATTTAAATCCATAATCACTCATTATCATGAAGAAGTGTAGAATGGCTTCGACCCGTGACACCTGCAACTTAATACATCAGCCGACGTGTCGTATTTATTTTACCATGTTCATATCAAATTCAGAACAAATTCTGGTGGTTAATTATCCAAGAGTGGGGAGAAAGTTGGCAATATTAATTACTGAATGACTAATAAAGAATTCCATTAAATATGTATACAGTGCAAAATGTCATGTGCAACTGTTGTATCCGCACTACCTTCTAATTAAAGATGCACGTTTTTAATTTAGTCTAGAGCAGGCGAACAACCTAAGGGAAGTCCAGGCCATGAAGAGACTCAGCCCACACACCAATATCATTCAGCTGCATGAGCTGATATTGTAAGTCATAGTCGTTTCACCCTCTTTCTAAGTGTAGTACCCAGTCAGGTCAGTATACACCAATTTTGTATTTGTGGCAATGACATGCACTTTCCATTCTTCAATGTTTTAGTGACAAAGAATCTGGCACCCTGTCCTTGATTTGTGAACTGATGGACATGAACATGTATGAATTCATACAAGGTGAGTTTATATATAAAGAAAACAATTATTCAATCTAGTCTAAGGATATGCATTACAATGAAGGCTGACATTATACATATTAATGGTAATTACAAAGCAACAGGTATTGTGTGTAACTAATGTTATGGTTATTTTTAAATAATCCAGTTAATTTATCAGAAAATATATTCTATACAAAATAAAGTATTATTGGTGTAACCATACCTTTTTTATTAGGTAGACAATCTCCAGTGCCAGAGAACACGATCAAACAATACATGTACCAGCTTTGTAAATCTCTAGAGCATATGCACAGGTGGGTATGAAGGTTTAAATGTAAACTCACTAATCGATACTAATATACATATATTAAGAGCTTTCCCCTTCTCCTATATATTATAGCTGTGGCATCTTTCACCGAGATGTGAAGCCAGAAAATATTCTCATTAAAGTAAGTGGCACAAGTTTAATAAAACTGTTTCTAGTAGCTTGCCCTATAGGAATGACTCCCCTCATTCGTTGCACACTACCTGTTGTAGCAAGACACCCTTAAGCTGGGAGATTTTGGATCCTGCCGGAGTGTGTACTCCAAACCTCCGCACACAGAGTACATTTCCACTCGCTGGTACCGGGCTCCTGAGTGTCTCCTCACAGATGGATACTACAGCCTAAAGATGGATGTCTGGAGCACCGGCTGCGTTTTCTTTGAGATCTTCAGGTACCCGATTACATGGATCACTGCATTTAAAACGCTGGCAATATAAATGGTATTTTGGGAGCAGTTGGTCGTTTGTGTCAAAATAACTTAGTATCCGACATGCTTCAACCATCCACTGAAATGTTTTTTTTGGTATCATTTGTATAGGGTCATTCAGTTTCAGTTCTTGATGGAATAATTCGTAACCGGCCTGTTGTGTCATCATCAAAGCAGCAGGATGTTTGGCATATTTTGTATGGAAATAATTAAAACCTGCATGTCTTAAGTCTTTGAACAACTCATAAACTCAGCCTTTGTGTTAATTTGATGCCACGGACAATGACAAATGATTTATAATATATATTGCAGCTTGAACCCTCTGTTCCCTGGATCGAATGAACTGGACCAGATTGCCAAGATCCACGATGTGCTGGGGACACCAGAAGTCAGCGTCCTGCAAAAATTCAAGCAGTAAGCTCCCCTTTCATCCCCTTAATGTTGCTTCATCTTAATTGATTACACATCAGCAATAACGACAATAAAAAATTCATGTTCCATTAAAAGACAATACAATTAAGTTCTACCCACATTGTGTGGTAGGTCCCGGGCGATGTGTTTCGATTTCCCCCCTAAAAAGGGAAGCGGTATCTCCCGGCTGATCCCCAACTGTCCAGCACCAGCCCTGTCTTTGCTGTACCAGATGTTGGCGTACGACCCAGATGAGCGCATCTCCGCACAGATGGCCTTGCAGCACACTTACTTCCGGGAGATCAGGTGGAATTATTTGACACTTGATCACTTAAAAATGATGATTCTACCATTTGCAGTGGGTAAATTGTTTCCTTTAAGATATTTATTTGCCAAACAGCAGTCCTGCACAGACATCAGTCATGGTGAAAAAACACTTAACTTAATTAAGCTTAAACTTCAACCTCAGGAAAAAAATCTATAATAAATGATAATGAAACACCGCCAAATCAGACAAAAAATGTAGCTCCTTTTATTCGTATTAACACATTTCTCCTCACCTTGGTTTTCCCAGACTGGCTGAGAAGAAAAGTGAAAGTCTGATGAGGACTATTGAGGCAGTTGAGGCAGGGGACTCTGGTAAGATGCCTCATTCTATAGAGCACATCTGGCGGCCAGCCCGAATCGGCAAACAAGTGAGGGGAAGACACTCACGACAGACTTCTTTATTAAGTGTGAGTCAATCTTAACTTATTACCCCCCCTCCCCCAAGCTCTGTATGAAGTTGCAGAATACTTGAAACAATTTTTAGATGCTACTCGGAATTAAGCTTTACAGTGAACATAATATGCATTTCATTTTGAGGAGCAGGTACTTTATAATGCTAAAAAAATGTACATGGCCTTCAGGTAATAAGAAATGTTTGATCGCATCCAGATCCTTTTTATCTGGGAATCACCCTGATAATGAATACTTTTTTATTAATAACTATAGCAATATCCTACCCATGGCATAATGTCAAAATAAACTTGTGCTTTTCTGTCTCTACAGCATAGCATAAAACATGGAACAGAGCCCCTGATGAGACGTAACATCCCCCACTATGCAGCGGAGTTACCCAAGCTCAACATGGTGGTCCCGGGACCCCAGGTCTCCTACCAAGCCGCCACGGTGCCTCCTCACACCGGGGTCCACCGGAACTCACTGCCTGCAATCGCAACCAAGAAGTGCCACTCGCGGTTGGCCAAGGTAAGACGCATTCGATGAACAAGTCCCACATGGTGAGTGTCTGCATTCAAGTGTGACAGGAATATAGTGAGTGGAGCGTGGATGAAAGAGTGCTGTTGTGTGGCTCAATAGACAGGGTATGATTGAACAAGCTGTGTTTCCCCCCTCCTTCCAGCCCAGGGATGAGTCACATCGTGCCGGGCTCAAGGCCTACTACATGCCACCTCTAGACAGAAAACGTGGAGGTTACTGAGGGAAAGACCACCAACCCTAACAGGCTTTTTTGAACCCCTTTGTGTGAGATGCAAGTTGGTCGGTGATGTTTTGTACAGCATCAGAAACAAATATGTTTTAAAAAATAAAGATAGAAGCTGAATGTATGGCCTTTCGAGGAATATTTACAAGAACAGTAGATATCCACAGATACTGTAAATGCCTAATAAAATCAAACTTCCGATTTATTTTACTGAGATTTTGTACAATGTAACCCACGGTAATATTGATTCAAAGTTCCAATTCAGATAATATAAACATGAGAAAATTGTTTCCCAATTCTATATTGCAAGGTATCATGACCCCATGCCTAAATAGCATTTATTTTATTTTTTTGGATGAAGCACTTGTGTGTATGAAAAACGCCCTAGCCTCCGTTGTGTTATAAACCAGCTTTGCATAGTTTCCTTTTTATTATCTATATTTGTATCCATTTGTTGAACATTATTTCACAATGAGCACCAACAACAAGACCACGCCTGCCCTCATACTTTTAAATGGAGGTGCTTAATAAAGGTGTTGTCCCCCATCAATCTGACAGCCGTATAGCAAGGAGAATGTGTTATGGTTACATGTTATGTCTGTCAGACATATAAAGCTCTGGATAGACGAACACGAAAAGAACAATTTTTTCCACCATTTTCTTGTTTACAATTGTGACGAGTCCCGCGCCATGTAATAAAGCATTGGATGCCTGAAAAGGAGCGGCAGTGACGACACCAGCGCCTTTCTGAAAGTTCATATATTTTTTCAACTGCGAGCGGCCCAACAAATAAGGCGGAGTGCGAAGACACTGGGTGCAGCATTTTGTCTTACGCGGGGCCAAATCGGCCCCTTACCATCTCCTTATATGCAAAATATTAAAAGCTCAAAAAAAACGCTTAGTGGACACATGATAAATAAGCAGGATTTGGTTCGTTAGTTATACACATCACTTAACTTGATTGCACAGTGCATCCACACAATTAAAAAACCTTTACGTGTAGTAGGCTACTTGTGAAGCGCAAAAAAAAATGATAACGAAGGGAGTACCCATTTGGAAGAAAATACTCGATGCATTACGGCATAACAATTGCATTCTTCAGAGATTGACTAGAGCGTGACTAAATCTAAACTAAATGTTTTGGACATTTCGAATGAAAATGTGTCAGGTCTCATTTGGTTGAGGACTCCAGCAGCCTGCAGCAGAACAAAATAAAGTTTCAACTAATAAGTCTTGACACAAAGGAACATTGTTGAGAACAAACGAGAAAAATATGTTTTTTTTAATGAAGAATAAATTGTTACGTGTAAAATATCATCCACATTAAACAAAAATGTATTCGATCTTTGTCTCCTAGTTAATGTTTAAGGTAATTCAACTCATCTTGGCAGTAATTGGTGATTCACCATAAATAAAGTAAACGAAACAGTTTGACACGCCCTGATGGTCGTCTTCTGTTCCTCTTGATAGTATATAATAAAACCCTTCACCACATCATGAGTCTGTTTTTATTTGTGGCTAGCAAAATTAAAAGGTGTACAAACCTCAAAATACTTTTCTAAATAGCAGTTTTAAACGGACAACATCTTGGAACCCTGGAAGACTTTCCTCTGTGACAGTGCCATCTGGATAGTGTGGGCCTCCCCTTTACCACCATGGGGAATTTAAAATAAGTAATTGAGAAAACCTACATGCGAGTGAACTTCCAACTCAAAAAATAAAAGAACAGAAACCTGTGTATTCAAGATTATTTTAATATTATTATGTATACTTTAGGCTTTAGAAATATAACTATCAATGACAAAACTTCACTGGAGTAATGGTCTTTTGCTTAGGCCCCCATCAGTTCACTGAATTACAATATACACATTATGATACAGAGCAGATTGGAATCTGAAATATTAATATAAATGTTTCAATATTTAAAGTTTCAGAATTGTTCTCACCTACTGTATTAGCCATGTGTGAGTATGAGCACGCTCCAAAATGTAAAGCCATCTTTTTCTAAACTAATTTTAAGTGCAAACTTTTTTCTTTCCTTTAAAAGACTGATTGCAGCATCCAGCTTATAGTTTCAGATTTCATCAGACTGAGTTTGTCTTAAGCCGATTGCAGCAAGGCAGTTCTCAACCATCTTGCTTGTTCCTTTATAGTAGTTATAAAAACAAAGAAAATAACAAAATCAGTGCAAAGTCGTTTGTAGGGATTTTTTCTACCGAGACCAAAAGTGGTGTTTGAATGTGAATTAATGCAAATTCTAAAATATGCCGGTTGGTTATAAAAAGGTAAATTCACCAATCTCTTTCCCTCATTATATATATCTATAGATAGACATAGCTATATATCAATCAATATAGCTATAAATCTATCGATATCGATATATCTATACATATAAAGCCTCGGAGACTAAACAATGAACAAACTTATTTTAATAGCAAGCCTCTTGCTGAATGGTCACTAGTCACACTTTAGGTAGTGAGAGGGTGTAAATAAAGATTTCTGAAGTTGAAGAAAAATATATAGGAATTCAAAAACATCTTAAAACCCCGGCGAGGATACATGAGCACAATAATCCCACATTGCACCACACCCCTATTTTTGTTTCTGTCTTCTCAATCCTCTAGGTCAATAAGTGATCAACAGAAATATAAAAGCAATTAATGTAACCAGGAAGAAGGCAGGCGGGCGATGAGGAAGAGGAAGAGGAGGCAAGGAGGGGGGGGTGGAAAGAAAAGAAAACTTGCAATGCTTGCGGGGTGAAGAGCAGCATCAGACTCAGGGTTGCAGGGTTGGTTTAGCAGCAGAAATATTGTGGCTATACTACTGTTCCACTGGGAGAGCTGGCTTGGTTTTGGGATGACAATAAGCCCTGGAAAAAGGAAAACAAGGAGAGTTGCATTGGGAGAGTTCACAAAGCAAAGAAAAATCAAGCAAACACAACTGAGTCATTTAGAGGTTATCCCCCCCATTGCTGTGTCCTGCATTGAGAGAGAGAAGGGTGAGAGCAAGCCTGCAAGGTCTTTCAGAGGACTGCTTGAATGAGGTCATTTCATAATTGGAAAATTTTGGTTAGGGTTATTATCAGATGGATTCACAAGGATCTTTGGGAATGGATCAATAATAAAATGATCGCCAATTTAGTGGCTCTTTCACCAATCCTCTCAAATATAGAAATATGCCAAGCATTCAAGAGTGCATGCGAAACACACAAACGCACACGCACACACACACACTAAGAGGGCCCAGAATGACTTGTCAACCAGTATTTTTTACTCTGCAGCTATGACATAAGCAATATCTCCTTAAACCAAACATCTTCGTCCCCTGTATGCCTCAGAGTGTCTACATTGGAAGTCTTCATCAGTAAAAGCAGACTTAATTATCGCATTGGTCGTCCCCCATTACCTAGGCCTAGAGGTTTGCACGGGAAAGAACCGAAAACCCCCCCTGAAAAAACAAGTTTGACATGATTTAAGCGTGAATGGCTATTTCAACTACCCCTAAATTAGTACTCTAAATATTTGCTTTATTAGAAGATGGTTTATGAATACATTTAGGGCCAAGTTAAATCCTAGCAAATGCTCAAATGACTTCTTCTAAGGAGACGACTCCTTCCCCACCAACCCCAAACATGGACTCCCACACATTTCCGCGACATTAAAAAGAACTTACCACTTTGCCTGGCCTTGCCCATGTGCAAATAAATCCCTCCTGACAAGCGGTCACTAAACAGTCCTCTAAAAATATGAGCACAGTCAGTCTCTCGTGAGCTATCTTTTTACAGATGAGGGGCTCCAGAAGGGGAACCTCCTCCATGCGGGGACACAGCAGGGTGCCTAGAGTCTTAGCGGGGTCCGCTTTGCTCTTGGTCAGCAGGTTGAGCTTGTCGCTGCTCTTGCTGCTGATGTGCCCCATGCTGTGGTTGCGTTTGTGGTCCTTCTCGTGGAGCCGCTCCTTGCGGTCGTGGAGCGACAGCGTGGCGAATTTGCTCACGCCCGTGGCGATCGCGCTGT
>OOFH01062019.1:5947-16125 GCA_900323355.1 Merlangius merlangus | reverse complement strand
TCTGAAGCGTGGATGATACAGGCGCAGCTCTTGGATGAGCCTATGGAACTCTCCATGTTCCGCCCGCCTTTCCAAAATAGGATGGACCCAACACTTTCTCTTCTTTTTCTTGTTTAAAAGAATGAAAATATATCGTCGTCGCTGCTACTGACCAAGTCCATTTTCTGTCAGATAATGAACCGGGACTTTTTTTTTCATTTGCGAAATTAGAACACAAGAGTGCGAACATTTCGCACCAGACTCGGTGTGCATGCTTCACATGCGGAAGATTGCCGCACGGATATTCCGCAAATCCGTGCCGCAATTTCGTATCGCACCGGTGTGAAACGGCTTTTAGCCTGGTGGTGGCTCTGTCTAAGATTAGCTCCAAATCCATCTTGTATTTCTTAATAGTTCTTTTATTTTCTTACTTTTTTGTTCTTTTTTTCGTCTCCGGGGAAAAGTCCACTTCTCTCGTCGGTTGCACGTAATGGCGGCCCGCGTGCGATTTCAACTTCAACTGTTCTCCTGGCTGGCTCGCCAAAATGTGTTGCAGGCTACAGAAACGCAGTCGGAGGCTGCACTTGTGTTGGAGTAACACTCTGTTTATTTTAAAGCAAAACAAGAAGCAATATGTTCCAACAATACAGTGTACCAGCGTTTTTCTCTCTCAGGCTGTAAGCATCTACTCCGTCAATCAAAAAAACTTCTTCTCCGCCGTAATAAAAACACATCAATAACGGAGCTTTCTCCTCTGCTCCAAACCTCCTCAGTACTTCAATAGCATCGATAGCATAGTCATTACACCTTAGAATATTAATTGGCATGAAACGGGAAAACACAATAATACAATTATAGAACATATATTAAATAACTTGGGAGCTCTGAATTAACAGTCTAGATTGCCCCCAAAAACTAAAAGGATAGTTTTGACCATGTAAACCTATACCTCTACAATTGCAGTCTCACCGGCAAAACCCAAATCTGAATCTAAGCATAGACATTCAGCGCTATTTATTGTTTAATGATCAATGTTATAGGACACACCTGGGCAACAAAACACACCTGTCAGTCACATGTTCCAATACTTTTGTTTGACTAAAAATGTGGTGTTCCTTTACAAATAATGCTATCTTCTTAAGTTATTTATCGGATCCAGATGTAAATACCTGTAATAAAAGCTGTATATCTCATATTCATATTTTGGTGTCAAACCCAAATGTTTCCAGTCTACAGTACTTTTTTGAGTGCCATCATGATTTTCTGCCAGAACAGGGGGTCTTACAGTTGTGCTATGTGCTGACCTTTTTCTTATCCCGTTGTGCGTGTGTTTTAAATTGCGTAAATATATTTCAATATCATATCAATGATGTAACTCTTCACGATTCAGTTTTGTAACTTAGACTTGTCTCCTACAAATGAGCCAGAAGAAGAAAACTATGGAAACTTTTTAATCCTATTAGTGCAAGGGATGAAATTGGAGAAAGCACCTCGATGATTACCGCAATAGCTTGCCGCGTCTTTAATTCATACCAGCTTTAAGACATGGGAAAATACCATTTACTTAGGCTTGCTTTCCCATGAGCCGGGTGCTTGGTTTTAATACGGGAAGAGGTAAAGGCCCACCATAACAAGTGCTAGGATGAACGACAAACACCAGAGACCTGGTGAACCAAGGTCACCATGTGTGGGTTTGGGTCTCTATTGGCTTTAGGTCTTGCAGAGGTTGTGAGAGAAGAACTGTGTAAAGGTTGTGCTATTTCATTGCTAATGTCCTCTTTTGTGTGTGTGTGGGTGCGTGCTTGTGCGTGCGTAGGCTGTTGCACTGTCTGGTGTCTGTGGTTTTCCAGATGACCATCCTGAGGGACTTGGAGAAGCTGGGTGGCTGGGTCAGAATCTCCATCATCTACATATTCAGTGGAATTACTGGAAACCTGGCCTCCGCACTGTTCCTGCCCTACAGAGCGGAGGTACCGCACGCACACATGAGAAGTTTTCAAAACACACACAGCGACTCATGCACAAATCTCTGCAATGCTGGGCTGGTCTCTATTGCGGTCAACGCATGATGAGCATCCAATTTAAGTTCTCTGGACAATAGTTTGGGCATTATATACCGTATATAGCCAGCCTACAGACAACAGTTCAGCACTTTGAACTCCACCACGGAAACATATGTTTATGTTTAGGAATGAAAAACGCTGTTCTGCTACACTGTAAAGTCTCAATGTTGAAGTAAAGTCATATTCCGATTGATATGCTTTGAGAGTTCCGCGTCAGTTTAAATTGTGTGAACTTTAAGCACAGCCTCAAGGTGAAAGATCTGAGCTGTCTGCTGCGCCCAGGGTAGTATCAAAGCTATGTAGGGTTCAACTTCTTCTACGCTAACTCTTAAATTTAATACTTCAGAGTTCTTCAGGTGTCAGCACTAAATCTTGTGAGAGTGGGCTTGTGTTTCACCTTAAAAAAGAATAACAAAAAAATGCCTCTTTGGAGGGATGAGCGCATTGGACCATAACTGGTGACATCACTGGCTTTTCCCATCAACGTAGAAAAAGCTTTTGTTTTTCTAGATGTGTTCCACATGAATTCCATATTCAAATATTTTCAGTTTGTGTCTCAAACATATGATAACAGATCGTTAACTGTTTAACCAGTTAAGATAAGTCTTAAATCACAAAGTCATATAAATAGACAGATCTTCCATTAATCATTATAAATAGTCCTATTTGAATTGGCAACAAGGTAGAGGCCATTTTAACTGTAGCCTGGGCCCCTTCCTGGGTTGCGTGTCCCATCTCCTCTCAGCTTATTGTTTTCCAGAAGGAGTGCGCTACTAATTTTATGTTGTTTATCAAAGAATTTGACATGAATGATCTTGTGTCAATTTGTGAGGGGTGTTCCTTGCACAAGAAGGAGCACACTTAAGGAAATAAGTGCACATCACACACAGCACACCTTGCACATCATAACATGTGTCAAACACATGACAGGAAATAACATTAAGCAGCTGCCATCCTTGTTGGCTGACATTCGTAGTGTGAGCATGGGGTTGCGCAGATTGGAAGTCCCGGAGTCACTGGGAGGAAGTGGGGGGTTTGTTTTGAAGCCCTACTGCTATGGGGAAGAAACAGTTAAGAGAGCCAAACCTTGCGACACCGTGTGTCCCAAGGTTTGGCTCTAGATTGACTGGTAGCTTTTGTGGATGGAAGTCCTTGAAAGAGGTTGTGATAGGAAGCTCATCGCAGCTCCACTCCTGATCCTGGAAGGTCTAGGAGAGAGTGCAGGTTAGAGCCGATTACTTTTTTTGGCTGACCGAGCTATCCACTGTAGTCTGCCACTGCTTGGCAGTGGAGTAAGCGAACCAGACGGTGATAGATGAGCTAAGAATGGAATCAATGATGGTCGTGTAGAACATGCTCTGCTGGGCCTGGATGGTGGAGGTGATGTTCCCCACCCACCTTAAGCCCTGTCAGGTTATTGTCCCCAGGAATCTGAATGCCTCCACACGTTTTACTGGGGAGTCATGCGTGGTATGGGAAGGGCTCCGCTTGGAAGTTTGTCCTGGATGAGAGTTGGGGCGATGGTGTTGATTGTCAACTAAAGGCCCCAAGCAGGGTAATCGCGCGTCTAGGGGCTTGAGATTGAAGTGGAGTCCTATGTTGACTGTGTCGTCTACAGACCTGTTGCCTCTGTAGGCGGCCTGAAGTGTATACAACATATTAGGGGTGTAACGGTACACGTATTTGTACTGAACTGTCACAGTACAGGCACTTCCGAGCGGTTACAGAGGTGTACTGCGGTACGTAAATGTGGCGTACATAGCGGGCAACGATCGTCGAATAGCTGAATAGTCTGAGTCATGTAGAATATCGAATAATGAATGTGACTATCGTTACTTATTACACGGCTCTTCTTAATGCTGTTGAAAGCTCCGTTGACTTGCATGGGCCTTCACAACTTCCGCTGGTGTATAGCGTCCTCGGTTGCTAGGCGACGTCAACGTCTTTGGCGGACTATTTCTCTGCTGATCAACACTACTAATGCTGGTGACAAATAAATTGTAAAAAGACACACCGTGTGAAGTTACTGTATATTTTTGACGTGTCTAGTTCACCGTCATGCAGGCTGTGTTCAGTAAAATAGATAAATCATTTGCGATCCGTTTTCAGCGCATGTAGGTCTATCTGCCTAAGCCCACGTTTAAATAATTTTAATGTTGAATGTTGATGGCGCAGTTGTTGAAATAAACAGATTGATTGCATACAAATCATAAAAGCCTCTCCAAGTGTCATTGTGTGTGCGTGTATCCGAGGTGCATGCGTGCGTGGGGGGTTCTTGATTGAGCGATTTTTGAATACTTCTCAGCGAATATCGAATAGTATTTTTGCCAGAAATGCACATCCCTAGCACACGCATTTGAAAAGGCACCATCCAGGCGTTACTATCACCGTTGCTATGGAAAGAAAAAAAACAGCACTATTTCAACAACCCCTGTCTGGGAATTCAGAAATGCAAATGCCATAACCAAGTTTATTGATGTTTTCATTGCTGCTGATCTATGGCCATTCTCCGTTGTTGACAAACAAGCAGTTTTTTTTAAATTTCCCCTTAACTATGAACGTACCGTGACTTAAAAACTGAGGTACGTACCGAACCGTGACTTTTGTGTACCGTTACACCCCTACAACATATGTTGTTGAAATGGAAACAAACTTTTAGTAAACCTTGAATTACAAAAAAAAGAGACAGTGGGAGTGAGATTCATGTGCGGGAGCAACAGAGCCCCGTCTTTTCAGTCAGACTCAACCCCTGTTATCATTGTCCTTGTGACCTGACCCAATGTACTGCCAGCTTGGCCCTCTGTCGCACGCCTAGTGCCTCCAAAAGGCTCAGACATTGTGCTAATTTCACAGCTGTGTCCGAAGCAAGGCTAACGTTAGACATCCCCAGGTAAAAAGTGTTCCTGGTTCAAGGACATTTCGCAAGGGAAGGCCTTAAAAAAGCCCCCGTAAGCCCCATGTTTTGGCAGGCATCCTTGAAACAATAAGTGCTGTCTTAACAAGGAAATGAATGAGAAAAAAATATTAATGTTAACACCTCCATATAAAAACAAGTCTTTGAATGAACCCAATGTGGAAGATTGCTCACTGAGAGTGGAACATTAGACTCACTTGTAGTTAACCTGAAAATGATTTAAAGGTTATGCAGTTGCAGCAGTTTTTGTGGGTGAATGGTGGGGCTGAGTGATTGATTTATAGACCTGTGTTAAGACACATCAATGTGCGGTCTATCGAATTTCATGAAAAATGTAAAAGCTCTATACTGTATATTTTACATGTAGATGTTGAAGCTAATCATTTATAAAGTAATATCAGTTTAAGGTCTGATTGATAACAAAAGTCTCAATTCTCCCTCTGTTCTTCCAGGTGGGTCCGGCAGGGTCTCAGTTTGGCCTCCTGGCTTGCCTCTTTGTTGAGCTTTTCCAGGGCTGGCAGATGCTGGAGAAGCCGTGGAAGGCCTTCCTTAAGCTGCTAGGCATCGTCTTGTTCCTCTTCTTCTGTGGCCTGCTGCCATGGATCGACAACATCGCCCACATCTTCGGCTTCATCAGCGGGCTCCTTCTGTCCTTCGCCTTCCTTCCCTACGTAACCTTTGGCACATTCGACAAGTACCGAAAGCGTATTTTGATCGCTCTGTCGCTGGTGGTCTACTTAGGGCTCTTCTCGTCGCTCATTGTCTGGTTCTATATCTACCCCATTAACTGGCACTGGCTGGAGCACCTCACGTGCCTGCCCTTCACCAACACGTTCTGTGAGAAGTATGACATTGACCACGATATAGAGCATGTGGTGACCTAGAGGCACGTCCGGCCGGGAGATGGTCCTCAAGTACTGGTGGAAAGCTAGCGCTTTAATCCTGATAGGGCAAAGGATTCCCAAGTGGATGGCGCTTGAGTGTGGATGAGCATTTCAGTTGTATTTGTGCATCACCTTCGGACCTCCAGAGAACATGAATACGGTACATGGATGGGGGATAATTGAATAATGCCATGATGTCTGTCTTCCTAGACCTCAACTCTCAGCCCTCTCTCCACCCTTGTAAAACCTCAACTTACTCCAATCCAAACCTGCTTTCCCATATTCTATTCACAAACTGGTCATCACAGCTAATGCTGTGATGACCAGTTTGTCTATCATCAGAGATTTGCTGGAAGTTTGAAGAACATGGGAGATGTAAAGTACGAAGACATGGCTATATTTTTGTTATTTTTGCTAATTACGGTACTTGACGAGTAAGGGTCCGAACCACTGGGTTTTTGACATTATTTCAGTAGATGTGATGCGTTAAGCATTTGTAATTGGTTGCATTACAATCAAATCCCTTGGAAGACGCTCAACGCAATGTTGATATATTGAAATGTATTCTCACTTGAAATGTTTGGAAAGTCAAGAAGTTCCGTTAAAAAAATGCCTCAAAATCCTAATAGGATGTACAAATTAGAAATTATGCGGTCTGCGTTTTTCTACAACTTGACATCTTTGAAACTGTATAACGTCTCATTATCTGCAGAATTTCAATTATTGATACATAACCAATTTCAAAAGTGCACTAAGCCTTGGTGATAAGTTATAAGTAGTAGCAACCTCTGCAGGAATTCCATCAAAACCACTTGCTGCCTTAAAATAACAATTACCTTTTACAAAGAGAAGGATTGCAGCCATCTCTTCACAGATCACATCCATATGTTTTGAGGCATCTGAGCGGTTTTACCCACTGTTCTTGTGCATGTTCTTGCTATACCAGTTCCACCTTTTAAATCTCATTCATTGTGTTTCACTTGTCTGTACGCTAGCGTTTACAGCACTACTACTGGCATTTTGATTGTTCAAATGTCATTCTTACATTCTTGTCTAAACCACAATTTAGTCATGTATTCAGATTATTTCACCAGTGTTTTTTCAGGAATACTACAAATAATCTCTACTTTTATTCAGGGGTAACTATTATCGATGTGCCTGGTTAGATGAAGGGTGCAAGGTTTTTTTTCCTGAGCCTTCTCTACTTGTAGCATACTTTCACTTTGAATCTTTAGCTATGTTTGCTGAGGCAAAGAAAAAAACAAGGTACACTGCTACTCTGTATGCCTGTACCCTTCTTTCGCCCACGTCTGTTAGCCAAATTATGCATTAACTAAAAGGGATTATTTGTTATTGACATTTTCTGTAACTTGTGAGTAATATGCTTTAAAACTTGGAAAGCCAACAGGAAATGATACCTTATTTGGTTATAGTCAGCAATGACATCTGAAGAGGGATAAATAAAAGATGAAGACTGTTATGGATGAGTTGTGTCATGTAATTTTAAGAATGGATTAGAAAATCAATTGGTAATCAGACATTTTGTTGGGGGATAAAAAATACTTTCACAACCCAGTGCCTTTCTACAAAGTGGAAGTCTTGACCAATGTCTTTTCCTCTTTTTCATGCAATGTTTTTATACACCAATGTCCAGGGCACCATTATATTATGAGTTTCTCTTTGAAATGAAATACCGGTACTGTAAAAAATAAATAAAATAAAGCTGTTCAAAATCTATTTTATAAGCAAACATATTTGTGTAAAAGGTTTACAATTGACTCACCAGAAAGATGTGTCTGCAGTATTAAAAAGAGAAATAATCAAATTTAGACATTTATTTAATTTCTTCAACATTTTGTCAGTTTGAGACGTGAGGCAAAAATGTGATTGTCCACAATGGACATTTAAGAGAAGTACTACGAAATATATTTTCTAATATGGTAGTCGCACATTTTCAAATGTACCACTGTGGACCTCAATATAGGGAGAGCCGGGTCGATTGAAACATGGGACAATTGAAACAGCGATTTCCTCGAAAATCACGCAAGTCTTTCAAGTCAAATTTCGTCACTACGTTCAGTAGTACGCAAGGCTGACCAACCCCGGGAAATTTTGTGTAATGACGTTCATACCGTTCAAATGTTATCCCCGCGAACCTGTTTTTGAGCGCAGTAAGTAAAATCTTTCGTGCGGTATATTTTTTTGTAATAAACAGTTTTTTGTTTCATGCCATGATAATATGACAATACAACAGATTAATTAGTACTTAAACCTGTCCTAAAGTGTGCAATGTCAGAGTTTGGGCCTACCTAATGAACCGTTGGAACACACAAGACTGGAAACCATAGCAACGCCAGTGAACAAACCTCGAGAAGCCCAATCCCTGCGAGAGCTCCCCACGCTACGGCCATCCGGAGGCGCACAGAGCTTTTGGCCGTGATATTTTATATACAATTATATTATATACTATTATATATAGCTCCGGGAGGACGTCCGCTGACCCTACATATCCCACGTCCTGTGCTGCTAGGACCTGGGACAAAATCGTCCCCAGAGCCATGGGCTCTCTTCTTGTACACTTATAATGCAAAAGAAAATAGCGTTATTGTAGTACAATTCATCACTTCAAAACGTCAGTATACTATTGATGACTTACTAGCTCTAGCAGCTTATGCTAACGAATTACAGTTGCAGTTAGTTTGCTATCTTGCTTGGCTGATACAGCTACTTTCTTAGGCCTACCAGCGCAATTACAATGATTTTAAGATAACATACATGGTATGCCTGCTGTGAGTAAGATGTTGATGATGCTATATATTATCAGCACTAATGTTTAATTACTTCGGAATCGGACATGGTGTTTTCGTCTTCCTATCAATGTGACTGAATTCACATGAAGGCGCATAACTGACGTTCGCACGCAGGGAGGAGCTACAGCAGGTAGAGCGTGGCATGGAGGGACCAGAGAGAACGCAACGGAATCTCGATGGCTGTTTTCTCCCAAATCGTCCACCCTAGCTTTAAGAGGCAAAAAAGGTTTAAGTGCCAGTAGTCGCTGTCAGGACGATTGAAACACTTGTTTCAATCGTCCCGCACGTCACCATTTTGTTTGAAATAAATAACAGGATGTTCAACTGTGTATCCCATTCCCTAAACATGAATTAGGACAGGGAAATAAGTCAATTAAATGAAAATGTAGTCGTCAAACAGGTATAAAAAAGAAAGGTGAGTTTTAATCGAAATGTGCATCTAGATAATTAAATATTTTTAATCTTTATATTATGAGAATTTATGGGATTTTTTAGCAACGACGAGTACACTGTTCTCCGGTAGCCTATGTTGCATAAAAACAAGAGTAAGGTCAACAGTTTCTGTTTGAAATATACTGTTTACTTCGTCCCGCATATGTGTTTCAAACTTCCCGACTAGGCGGGGCGTTTGAAACAAATGTTAATTTACGTTCAAAAGTTAAAAAAAACAAAAAAACAGCCCGATCATCCAATATGTGTAACACGTGTAACTAAGAGAATACACATGATGAAATTATTTGTATAACTGAAAAGTGTATCAATCTACCCGGCTCTCCCCATACAACGATTAGGCTATATTGGTAGTTTGCTTCATGTAGGCCTATTTCATGTATTTCTGTACTACTTCAAAATGTGTTAAAAAGGATTAACATGTTTTAGGCCATTGGGATTAATCGAAAATCTTGGAACAATTCCGATATTTTCCTGGAAATTTCATGAAAAACATTCAAACCTCAAATTTGTTAAGCTGCATTATCATTATCATCTCCATGATGAAGACACGAGGGCAGAGTCCATCCCACCTGTGTCCTCTTTTTATAATTTCTTTTATTGACAGAATTTTTCAAACAGCTGTTTTTTTGCTTAGGAAATTTCCTTTCCTAAGCAACTTAGTTTTCTGTTTGTTTCTTGTTTATGTACCCTACTTCGAATTTATCCGAAACTCTACCTTGAGTTCTTGACGAATTCGTATTATTATGGCTAGTTTTTTTCTGTCCAAGTATTTTCTTTTCTTTTCTTCCTACTGGGTCATGCTTCCAGCCAGGCAATGTGGTCGAAATGCAGCCTACATCGATTTTTTTTTTGGACTAATAGGCACCGTTTACACGAGGACGCTGGCGAAATGTACAGGATATGTACAGATAGTACTGAACAGAGAAGGATCTGTAATTATGTTTTGGTTTTCGCGGCGTAGGTAAGAGAAGAAGTAAGATTCTACGCATGCGCTCAGACATGGCGGTGTATAGTGTATCACAGCACCACCGTGCCGCCTGGCATGCATACTCAATCGAATTCCACACACTTTTGC
>OOFH01062010.1:0-10789 GCA_900323355.1 Merlangius merlangus | reverse complement strand
TTATATAATTATAATTATATTAAAAACAAAAAGGTCAAAACCTACCTTAAAACGTTTCTCCCTGATTCTGGTCATGTTCATCAGCATGACCCCCGAGTTGACCCCTGTGGCGCCGTAGTAAGGGTGGCGGGCGAAGCGGTTGTACCAGCCAATCCGCGGCTCCTCGTGCTCCGGCGCCATGGCGGCCAGCTGGCTGGCGTCGAAGCGGGAGAGCAGGGCCCACAGCTCGTCCACAGGGTTCAGGAAGAGGATGTCCGTGTCCACGTAGAGTACTGAGTCCACGTCCTTCAGGATCAGCTGGAAACCAGAGGGTGTGTTACTGTTTTGCTGTTCAGCGGCTGGTTTAATGCAAAGCAAATGACAGTGAATTCAGATATAGATCATTGAAGAAGCAGGTTTGGAAAGCCGGCGACTGGACTCTACTGCCCCCTGTGGCTGAATGTTGATTAAAAGAGTACCCAGCATTAAGGACTCCACAATCCACACACAAATGCTCAAGCGTAGAGCGCTATAGACTAGGGCTGTGTATTGCCAGGTTCTCACAATTCAATTTAATTTGATTCTTTAGGTCTTTATTCAATTCAATATCGATTTGATTCGATTCGATATTGATCCAATTGCTTCGATATCGATTCAATAATACGTGCAGATGACAAAAAATCCTAAATATTATTTAGAATTAACCATTTCAAAATGAATTAACCATTTCATTGTGCCTTAACTAGCAAAAAGGGAATACACCATTGTATAGTTTTGTTCCTGAGCTAAACTTGCAGCATAAAAGTAATAATCCTAACATGGACAAAAGTAAAAGGGCATGTATATCTAGGCATACTCGCTTCTAGATTACAATGACTGAGTATGCTTTTTTTTTTTTTATCTTTTTTTTTTTTTAATGGAAATAATCGATTTCAAAAAAGTTCTGAATCAAAATTGAATCGAGAACAAATAAATTGCAGTGCATATTGATGAATCGATATTTTTACCCAGCCTTACTATAGACACTGAAGATTTTGTATTCAAAACTTCATAAATGCGTAGAAATCAGCAGGCGTAGGCGGTATAAATAGACCCCACAGCTAGAAAAAATGCATTACTCTCTGTAGAGCGTCAGCTCTAGCTGCGGTGTGGAAGGGCTCATTGATTAACATCAGAATGTGGGATGCTTTGGGTTCCGCGGCCGTCCGGGGTTCTTTATACAACTCACAGGTAGGAAAAGCCTCTGAGAGGCACAGGGCTTGAAGAGCTTCTTCCATTCTGCAGCGTTGTCCCTGGGAAAGGTGATGGGGTAGGTGGTGGTGTTGAACCGTGGCTGGATCTCAGCAGGCCAAGAGTCCAGCTTAAAAAAAAAAGGGATTGTAATGTGAATAGCTGCACGTTTATTCAGGACACACACATACTGTATGATTATTTGACTGAAGGTTAACCAGGTCCCTATGTTAGATGAAACATGAAAGCTAGGTCGCTATGAAGGAAAGGACAGGAAATAAATGCCCCCCCGGAGACCAATTTGTGTGATTTATTAAAAAAGAAAAACCTTGGTGACAGCATGACACGGATGCAGTGCCAAATCCTGTATATTAAGCCGTTTATTGTTGTCATGTTTTTCTTATGAACTCACAGCCTCTTTAAAGCTCTCGTGCAGATGGTCCTCTGCAAAGATATGGAAGTGGAGCAGCTTGATGCTGAAAAGGACAGCAGACTTCAGCATCACCAGTGTCTCCTCTAGCCTGGGGCCACAGGCCACCACCGCCAGATGCATCCTCTCATCTTTGCTTGTCTTGGTACTTAGCCCCTCCCTAGGAGTTTACATACACAATGAAGTGACACGTTAGTCGGCAACAGGTGCTGAGGAGCTGATGTCAAGATGGGGAATCTAAGGGGAGATGTTTTAGTGTGTAACGTCTTGCCTGTGCTTTTGCAGGAGAAAGCTCTGGTGATTGTCACAGCGATTAAGTGAAAGGAGACTGGCATTATTGCTACAGCAAAGCTGGGCGTACCTATGTGGCGATTCCAACAAGCAATTCACTCCACAAACATCAGCAGGCTGTCTCCAATACGGGTTCCAGTGAGATACTGGCAATGGATTACACCTGACAGAATGAAAACATGTGATCTTTGGGATCTCTCGCTGGGTGGGTTGAATGCCATGCATGAGTGTGTAGTAGTATGCTTTAGATGGGAGAAAATTGGTTGATATTGTGACAATGTGGACACGCTTCACATGTTGCTAAACTGAAAGGGTGTAACATAATAGTGCAGTCAATACAGGTACTACTACTAGTTTGGTCTTGTGGCAAATTAATTTTTGTAAGTTAACACTTTACATTGGTGTAATTACACAAGTAATAAGCACAGTGATAACATGCAAAAGCTTGATGAACATAATGCAATGACGTTATTGAAAAGCCACACAAAACCCTTACCTAGTAGGGTTGGAGGTATTTGCCTATTCCTAACCTTATTCCAAGTCTAAGTACATGCTGTTCAATAAGTTATTACACAATACTGGTCTTGATACTGTAACTGGACACTCGTGTGAAAAGCCACAATAATGTGTAATTCATATGTGCTTGTACTCTTCAAATTAAAAGTGTCCCTTCAATCAGCAGTTGGTGTTACTTTAAATCCAGGCGTAACGTTAAGCATCATCATAATCACTAAGATTAACAGAATAGCCAGGTTTAAGGCGTTTGAAAAGACCGGAAATACAGACGGAATGTTGGATGTACCATAACGCATTTACGTTTCAGAAACATGTTAACAATAACATGGGTTGGCGTATTGACATACGACAGCGTTAACCTTAAAGACAATACTAAAACAACTGGCTTTAATTCGTAGCTAACCCGCTAGCTTCATGCTAACGCCCCTTATTAGCCAATGCTTGCCAGCACACGGCAGCAAGTCGACTCCAACCAGTAAAGCAATGCCCATTTTGATATCAAGTTACATTAAAAGGTTTTAACTGATAACTTTTCCCAAGCCGTGTCCTAGTACTGGCCTGGTATTCGAGGCCTCTGACATCCAGAAGGCCTAACCACACCGGGCTCTTTCCTGACAACCTACCCGGTGGCATGGCGGCCGCTTTGTGGTACGCCTTGCGGTTTGCCGAGGGTCCTCTCGTCCTGCGGGTCTAAACTAGAGGCCAGTTGATTCAACACATAAAGCGATGAAAACACTGCTAAAAGTATGCATATTAGAAGTGCATGAAGATAGCATCGCATTTTGGGTTGACAAGTCACTGGAATAAACGCCGCAGCATCCTGAAGGTCTGACAGACGCACAGACCAACCGGTTCTACTGAATCTACTTGTGGATTGCTCAAGACAGTTGTTTTTAATCTTCTGATCCACCCACTTACATGTGTTTTAACATAATCGTTAAATCACAACCTGTCGCATAGGCTCCATAGTGTTCTCCTCTAGGCGAGTGATGCAAACATTTGCACCATAAAATGAATCAAACATCTTACACTGACAGTTAATTGACAGATCATCTACACGTATGAAGTTCGAAGCAGACCATATTTCAGAAAAGGTTTGCCACTGGCAACTTATATTCAATAGACATTATTTATCTATCTATATATCTTTAATTGTTTTATTTATTTTTATCTCGCAATGTAAAATGTTATCATAAAATCCTTATCCAATTTACAAAATAATCCGTAACCATGTTCCAACGACGCTCAGTTAGACACCAACAGCGAAGTGATTCATCGGATCATGGGCTTCTTAAATGTTGCCAAAGTGAAAAAAAAATCGTGTCAAAGTAAACAGATTTAATCAACATATCAAGTGCAAACAATCTAACAACAATCTATGTGTAAACTATTGTTCAGAGATGACCGCTTCACATTTTTACACAGTGCATATATGAATCCTATGAATCCCAATACTTCGACCACCCGTATTAGGAACAATACAATAATTGAACAATCAAACCACTTGCCACTTGCGCCTCATGGCACAGAAACAAACCTCAGGATTCCAATCCACTCTGTGGCTTGGGTCAGTTCACTCGTCTTAATGCAATAGTTCTCCCATCAAGCGTTCAGTCGATATAGCTCTTTGTGGCTTTGTGCATAACTGAAGATTACTGTATTGGTCGTATGTCCTACAACGAACACAGGAGCTGGGGAGTGTGGATCATCCCGAGAGGAGGAGGACTGTAGTGGTGCGTCAGTGGGCGTCCCCGTTCACAGAGGAACCCTCCCCGCGCGGCGAGGACGCCCGGGAGCCCTTCCGCTCCGGGTTGTCCGAGCCGGATCCGCTGTGGCTGTGAAGGTCTGCTGAGGTAGCGCTGGCCGAAGGAGGCTTGGCCTTCTCCTTAAAGTCTGTGATGATGACGGTCAGGTCTCCGACGGTGACCTCCAGATGCTGCGCGCTGCTCCGGTCCACATTTTTCAACCTGGGCCTGATGGGGGAAAAAAGACAAGAGGCAGAAGGTTTAGAAGTGGCTGTGTCCGCACTTTAATCATGTGTCAGGTTGTTTTCGGTCCCTGCTACAATTTTCAAATCTCTGTCCATCTACACTATCAGCATTTCCCCCCAGCCGTTTGAGCATTGACGGGAGGCCAAAAATGGACGGGAAGTGTTGAACGTTGTGAAGAGCATGCCACGATTTTTTCCCCAATTACCTCATTGTTTTATTGTTGTTCTTTTTAAGCGTCGGCTCTTTGTCGTTCTTCTCTTTCTCTGCCTTTTCTTTTTTCTCTTTTTTGGGTAGTGTAGGTGGTGGTGGTGGTGGTGGCAGAGACGGTAGTGCAAACTGCGGATTTACTTGTTGTGTAACCAGTTGGGGAACAGGCCGTGGCTTTCTGTAAGAGAGATTCACATGACTGGTAAGTCCCCACACTGAGAAGCCTGTATATTTTATGGTGGGATCATATGTCGATACCCCTTTGCACTGATACAAAAACCTTGTCCAAACAAGAAATAACTGACAGGCTGGGATTCAAATACCTAACCACCTTATAATTTAGTTAAATCCTAGACATTAGAACCCCATATGCTAGCATTAAAGCTTTCAAGTTGAAGACTAACATCAGTCAAAGGGGTCAGAAGTTGCATCAGATCTATAGGACACAGTTGTCGATAGCAAAGTGGCTTGTTGGGTATTGGTATTAGGATGAGCACCTTCAATTAAAAACAATGTTTATTTTAAATGTTGTATGAGCAGAGTCCCTTTGAAGGGATCCCAAAGATCCCTTCTTCGGCATCCTGGATGCCAAAGAAGAATAGGCAGCTTTTTTTTGTAATGGAGGTATTTGAACAATACAATAAGAAATCATTCACTGACATTTCATTACAATTCAGTCCATTACAGTATTGGACCTTCAGACTTAACTGATTATCTGATCCTCATCCTCACCAATTCTCTAATGTTGGCTTACACCCCACAACAGAGCATGAAACAAAACGTGGTTGGTAGGTACACAACTTGAAATAAGAATAAGTGCTTTAACATGGTGCAGTTAAGTTGGAGGTTGGTAAAGCATGGCCCTGCCAGTGGAAAAGTAACATGAGTCAAATTGCCCCCATCCTTTCGTCATCTAGACTTGTTGTCTTCCAATTTCATTCCCAGAGGAATGAGGTCAACAAGATTTGGGGGGATCTTAAATTAAAACTGGAGCATCTTTCGTAAGAAACCATTACTCCAAACTTTCAAGATCGCAATTCCAAATGTGTATAGTCTATATTGGATTGTATAAATAATGTATTGTATAAAATCTTTTGAACCTGAAAAGTTAAGGCATTTCTATCGACTAAATAAAACCTTTCCTGGGTGGTTCTTGTGGACTGAAATGGTTTTGACCTCGACGTCCCCTCCTCCCCTTGTTTACAAAGACACCACAGTAAACATGTGTATAAAATAAAACACAGATTTAAACGAAGGTGACACAGGCTGCACAGGGGAACACCAGGCTCCATCAGACAACACACAACAAATGTCTAATAATGAAAATACGCGCAGTCTTACCGAGTTGACGTTCCCTTCCTGACATCACACATCATACACTTAAAAGCCTCAGCTGTGTTCCTAAACGTGCAGACGCTACAATCCCAGTATCCATCATCGGCGGAGGGCTTGGGTTGCCGCTTCGGCCTTCAAAGAAAACAAAACAAAAAAACAAGACGGACAGTGGAAACTAGTTCTATTAGTAAAATCAAGCATAACACCCGCGATAAAAATCACTACAAGGACAAGGACACAGCGCCCACTTGGCTGCTGGCTCTCACAGAGTCAATGCATGAGGCAGAAAAGGAGCATTGAATGGGCTCGCTGGCCCCATGAACCAGTCTGCAGGCGCCATGAACCCTGAGTGGAACAGTTACATCCACTGGCTGTGCGCTCTGCGTACAAAACCTCTAGTCAGGTTTTTTACTATGAAAGAAAAAAAGAAAAGAACATCACCTTACCTCGTGGGACTCCTTTTGTCTCCCATGATATGCTTTTTTTTGTATTATTATTATTGTAGTTAAAATTGCTCACGGTGCCTGAAACCGACCGACTAGCTACTCTCAGCTGTCGTAGAAAGTCCACTCTGGACGAAGGACGGTCACGTGGTAGGGGTTTAGCCAATCACTGTTTAGTGAAATCACGACAATCACAACGGCCGTACGGCAGGGATGCAGAGCTTCAGCATTTCAAAAAAGTAAAAGTGAGAAGCATTTAGAAGATACATATATAATGTCTTTGTCTTGATGAAACTCCGTATTTATGAAAATATAACTGAGGTTAAACGGCCTATACCTAATTGTGGCAGGCAGAAATGAATTTCAGAGACTGATTGAAGAAAATAAGATATAACACCATGCCCGTATCAATTGAAACATGGCACACATTAATGCAAATGCTACTTCAAATTGGTATACTTGTCTGCTCTACTTCACGGATGAACCTACCAGAAATGGATAAAGATTGTACCCTGCTATCCTCATCTTACCTCGAGCTTCAGTGTAATCATCAGCATCATCCTCTCCAAAGATCAACAGTGCAACAGCCCTGCCAGTTGAGATTAGGTTGATTTGAGAAATGCAATTATGTGTAATTTTTACAGTACATATAGGTTTACAGTACTCTTGTTTAAAGTGGTTCTGTGCCCACATTTTCAGTTCTGGGTACACACTGCATGTTGTCCCGTCGGAGGCCAGATGGGGGCGGCATCTCACACTCTGTGAGGTAAATGGACCAGCGAAGAAAAACATACTCTTATTATTCCATCCATGCGACTGTCTGCAGTGTGTTGTTTATATTTTATTTCCATGTTTTTCTAGCAACCAGTAACTACAGTGTTGCAAAAAAATAACTACTAACATGCATTCCCCAACCATGGTTATGACGTGAGGCTTGAGACGTGATTGGTAAGATAGATACCCTGTTGTTGTGTTTATTGTGCATGATACTGCGAACTTGTTCCCTCGTTTAATTATCGTCAAATAGGCCTAAAGTTACCAGGTGAAATGTGTCCCTTGTACGGGCAAGGTCCACTCTCTGTATAACTTTTCACACTGATGTGGGTTCAAAGGTGTATATACACATTTGACTAAATGGAGCCCGCCATCTGTTTGAGTATGATTTATAATTGTTTTGATTGTATTTTGTTTCATAGGACCCTTCTACTCTGATATTTCTCTACAGCGCACAGGAAAAGAAGTGAGTGACTATAACCCCTCCACTCTGCAACATATCTATTCAGATTTATGCCTCCCATTTCACTTCTGCTGAACTAACCTAGGTTTAAAGTTTGAAACAAATGTATATTAAACCAACGTAAACTGCTGTAGTGTAAGTATGTTAGTGGCTCATCAGAATCTTTGTTCCTGTTGAATCATTATTTTTTCAGTGGCATATCATCGCGGTCAAAAATCTGTCAGAGAGGCCTATGATGAATGCTTCATGCAAACGGATACAAGAGAGGTAAGGGAAGTCCACATTGCTTATCGAAACCAGCACTGCTAAAGAAAGAGTTGCCTTATTTTGAGGCATGACTTGATACACATTCTGAAGATTGTTGCAAAATATAAGCTGTTAGCTGGGATGTTAAACCTCTTACCTATTTTCTGACTTATGTGAAAAAAAAATTCTGATTTTGGACCAGAATTGAGCAAGAGAACTTCAGCGCTAGCAGTCGCAAAACAGGCTCAGCGAGATTAATAAAAAATAAATCGTGGAGGTTCCCCTATTCTTGAAACCTCCACCCTCCTTCACCCAATCGTTAAGCTAACACTCTGCTACGCTTTCTGTTGTCCAAAACAAAAAACTCTTGCCGGCACTCCTCCCTCCAACTCTCACTCACGTTAACACCATTCTCTTCCTGCATAGTCAGAGCGAGACTTCCCTATTGAGCAAGACTTGGTTATATTAATACCATCGTCACTATCGTCTATTCCTGTAAAGTGAGACAGCTCCAGTGCTCTGCCTGCTCAACTGGTAGAGCATGTCATGATAATCACCAAGCTAAGGGGTTTGAGTCCCCATACCAAAGGTGTTTGACGCATACTAAGAGACCAGATATGTCCTTGGCGACTATGGAGACGTCCGGCTCATGTGAGGAGCCATTCATTCACGTATCAACTCTAGAGATACCAGCAGGACAGGTGTCTGAGAATCCCAGCCGCTCAAGTCCACAAAAACAAGCGTAATTCCCCGCACATAGCCACAAGGGACCAGCACTGAGTACACTATACGGGTATATCCGGGAGGCGGGAGCTCAGCGCCATGCTTAGCCAAACAGAGCACATTACGAAGCCGACGCCTGCCCATTGTTAAAGTCACTCGCGACACGTAGCCCAAGGGATCTCCAGGCAGGGCATCAACGGATGCCCCTGAGTTAAAAGCGATCCTGACTCTGCGACTTTCTGAAAGAACACAGCAATTTGCATATTATACCAGCAGGTGTGAGTGTGATAAGCCATTACAGGCCATTTTGAAAATCGGCCTCTTCTGACATCACAAGTGGGCATGTCTGCCTAGATGTATGCTGGATATATCAGTCTAGTAGACTACCCAGTGGACTGTAGCAAACGTTGCTCATCTATCCAGCATACATCTGGGTGGACATCCCACTTGTGTTGTCAGAAGAGGCAGCTTGTCAGAGGTAACTTGTCTCGTAGCGTTTATCTCATTCCAGTTCGTCTTTGTGATTGTGTCATGTCCTTGGCTAGTCATTGTTATTGTTAGCTACATTAGCCTCTTTAGCATACCAGCTCGAAAACAAACAACATAACTTTACATTGTATTGCACGCACATCAAGACCATGCAATGCATAAATTGGTGACCGGAATAAAGTAACAATGTAATCAAGTGTGGAAGAGAAAAAATCGACAATAAAATGACCAGCGTGGTACAAATACAAAGAAAATAAATCTCTTTATGGGTGCAGCCATTTTTGTTGTCGAGTCGCCTCACTGAACTCGGTATACTCTCAGAATTCCAAGAGGGACCGACCACAAGGGGGCTTGCCTCCGTGAAATGCCTCAAGATAGCTGGGAGATTTCCCTCTTGCTACTCGGGAGGCTGGTGTCCGAGGCATCTGTAACACCCCATAATATGTCATCTTTCACATCATGGCTGCGGTGCTTCCAGGTGACATTCCAGAGAGTGGTGAACATCGTGGAGAGAAGGACCACGGTGCCCCGCCCAGAGGGGGACTACAGCCAGGACGGCTTCGCCCCTGACTGGAGCAAGGACCGATACACAGACGAAGACAAGGGCTTCGTTAGCTTCCACAGGAAAGCCACCCCACCCCCACAGGTGGTACGGCCATCTTAACTTTACCGTCGTTAATATTAGAAAGCTCAAGAAGCAGTTCAGAACATTAAAGGTGACATATTATACCACCTGGTGTGAGTGTGATTAGCCATTACAAGCCGTTTGGAAAACACGTAGCCCAAGGGATCTCCACGTGTTTTCAAGTGGGCGGGTCCACCTAGATGTATGACGGATAGATGAGCAACATTAGCTACAGTCCACTGCAGGACTGCTGATATATCCAGCACACATCTAGGTGGCCCACTTGTGTAAGAAGAGGCAGATTTTCAAAACGGCTTGTGACGGCTAATTACACTCACACCTGGTGGTATAATATGGGTCCTTTAAGAAAGGAAGATATGATGATGCACTTCAGTTTTATGCTGCTGTTAACGATGGGTGTCACATTTACAGCAACGGTGCATAATACCACAACTTATCTTTTCTACATATCGTTTTGTGTTTGTTTGCTCTGGTCTAGGTTCAGGCTTACTATTGCGGTGACACCAGAGATGACACTCAATTAAGGCGGCAGGTTGAGATAAGGTAATTTAAACAGATTATTTGTATTTATTGTGTGTGTTGTAGCGTTCTTCTTTAAGTTCAAAATGTTTTGTATATGTGTGTCTATATACAGCAGTGGTTCTTAAACTTTTTGTCTGGCGACCCCACAAAAAAGTATTGTAAGGTCTGACGACCCCACTTTCCCCAAACCCATTCTAAGTCCTTACTCAAAATACCCCCTCAAACGTTAACAACTAAATCAAGCAAAAAATAGTAGGCAAAGTAATTAGTTTTATTTATTCCATATGAACAACAACCGAGAAAACCAAACAATCACGATTAAACAAGTGTAGGCTGCCGCTATCAGATCAGAACGCTATATGTGCGTGGCGCGCGCACACACACACACACACACACACACACACACACACACACACACACACACACACACACACACACACACACACACACACACACACACACACACACACAGCATTAGGCTTACAACGTTACATGAATTATATT
>OOFH01062002.1:2922-19946 GCA_900323355.1 Merlangius merlangus | reverse complement strand
TAAATGATCATGGTAAAACATCTTGAATACTTTATTTAAAAACAGATGTAAGGTAAAAGTTAAGGTTAGGCCAGTATGCTAACACGAACGTGAAGCTTTCCCCCCAAAACTTAAAAACGTATCTAATAGCTTTCAGTTGTTCCCCTACCACTCTAAAACGGGCATTTACAAATATGCAATAATGCAATAAAAAAATAACAGTCAGACAAATACTTGTATGTGTTTTTTTCATTCATATTTACCATTTAATATTGAAATCTCTGCTGTCGTCCCATAGAATAACATTGAAAGCGCTGCGTGTTTGGAACTATTGAGGCTTACATGAACCACGTGACAACCACGTGACCACCCTGTCGGCGAGATCATAGCGTGTCGCAACTCTCTCTCTCTATAGCTCTGGGTATACCCAGGCTAAGCGGGCCCTATGAACCAGTCCTAGTTATTTCTGTGTGGGAAAAAAAGAAACACGTGAATAAAGATAGAAACGAGATGCATGTAAATCTTCTAAGCAACAATCCTGTTAAAGGGATATGTGTTCGTTGCGCCGGCTGTAGTCTTACCTGTGTCTTTACACCTGTTCCCAAACTCCTTAACCTGACACCGCTCCACCATCACCTTCAGAAGCATGGTCACCTGAGGACTCTTGGAGGCGATCTTGACCGGTGGCTCGTCATCACTGCTGTCGCTCGATAACCCTTCATCAATGCAACAACATTTGGTAGTCGATAAATCACAAGTGAGGCCGACTACAATCAATCATACAATCATGCGATTCATTTCATGTAAAAATCAGGCAAGTTAGGCAAGTATATTTCCACAACACGCCCTGACTACATATTAATTTCTGCTTTCATTAAGTTGCAATTCATTTAGCAGAGTGTTCTACTTAGCATGTGGGAAGCTATAGGAACCACACTCTCTAAAATGCTTGTGGCAGAGAAACGCGGTCATATTCCGTGGTCAACCCTGATGAGTCGACGAGTCCCTAGTTCTTGTTCAAACAAAGCACCTTGACCTGAATTCCCCTCCGATTGGGGCACTCTGTTACCATTATTGCGAGCTCTTTGTCTTTTCATCTCCTTGGTGACTAGGGCCTTTCCCGATGGTCCTTGGTCGTTATTTGAAGGAGTTTGGTCTCCCTTCTCTGTCCTCTGGCCATTCCCTTGCGACAAACTTTTGTTTGTCCCGTCTTTGAGCGGCTTCTTTAACAGGTTGAGCAGAGGTTCGTCGTCAGAGCTCTCAGCTGCGGTCGCTGTTCAACAGAAATCACAACGGTCACATCGGGAAAGGGGGGTCTTCTGAACGGTGATACAAAAGGGACATCGGTACACCGTAAAACCACCCAAACAACAACAAAAGAAACACTGACATCTAACTTTGGCTTCTTGTTGGTTTTGTCCTGAGAGAACTGGTTTATTATTATTACTTGAACTAGTATCATTGTAGCGGTAATACCATGCATCCTGGGTGCCCTTGTGGGGGGTTTGGATGTAGACCTCTTGGCCGGTGTGGCCCTAGTCTTGGTCTCGGTGGTGGACTGGTTCTCCTTCCTGTTCAGGTTCACCAGCGGAACGTCCTCATCAGAGCTCCCATCTGAGGACTCTGTGTCTGGGGAAAGACCAACGCATGGACCAGCGGATATCAGCTGATACTCTTTGAGGTAGGGCCGGAATTGCTACTATTTTGTATTTATCTATTTTAAAAAAAATGCACTATTACATGACTTTTTGCTGCCAGTATTGACTGCCTCTTTGCACTATTATTTTTACTAATTGTATTCATACAGAACTCCTATATTTTATATGTCATTGTCTATCTTGTCTATTTTTAGTGTTGTCTCGTATATTTGTCTTTGTGCCTGTGCACTTTTTATATGTTCACCGCGGGATAGGGGGAAACGTTTTCTCGATTCCCTCACATGTCTTGTACATGTGAAGTGTTGACAATAAAGCTGACTTTGACTTTGACAGGACTCCCAGGTCCCTGATGGTTCTATGCATTTGCTAAATGAATAAAGGCTCAAATTAGTATTTGTAAAAACTAAATGACATAGTTCAACCTTGTGAGTACATTATTTATGGGCATATGGACATGGTTAATGATGTTGATATGGTGGCTACCTTTCTCCCTGCGCCTCTGAGGTTTAGGCTGAGGTTTAGGCTGAGGTTTAGGCTGAGGTTTAGGCTGAGCTTTAGGCTGAGGTTTAGGCTGAGGTTTCCGGCTCTTGGGTGAAGGCCTGGGGGCCGTCTTCTTACTCGGCTCATAGTCCGAGTCGTCACTGGTAGACCCTGGATATGGAGGGGTGAACAACAAGGTAAGGTGGAGAAATACTAAATAAAGGAATTATATAAATACGCAGTAATACACACATAAAAATATATTCACAAAATACATTAAATGTTAAACAATGAAGAATTATTTTTCCTACCTCTAAGCCTATTTCCCCAATAAATACGTTTAGTGGCAAAGAAGATAGAAGAGTCACATATGTGGACTAAAGCTGTCCTTTGTTCTGAAGTGTAAAGAGGACTGCACCTGTTCTTTTTTTTTTTTTGTTAGTTCTGCGGCCGCTCTTCAACTCGATGGGGTTTGCCTCCTCTTTCTTTGAAGGTTGAGTGTTTGTAAATGTGCTCAATGGTTCGTCATCTGAGGAGTCATCTGTCCAACGCAACACAAAGAAGATAAAGTTAAAGGGGAGCTACGACATTATGAATCAAAGTCGAACCTTGAAACAGCTTATGGCTAAAAGGGTGAAATATATCCTTGTAGTTTCCCTGTACAGTATGTAATAAACGTTATTCGGGAAGTAAGTGAAACCCAGGATGTCTTATTCCACCTACCATCGTGTTGTGTCTGAGGGGCCTCAGAGTTGAGGGTCTGACCTGCTGTCTGCTCAGACTGTTTCTCCTCCGTTGTCTTCTTCAGTAAGTTCACCAGAGGAACATCATCTTCATCATCAGAACTATCCAGAACTGGGAGGACCAATAGGATAATAGATGACAAATGCAGTGATATCCAACACAAGGCAACACTAAAGCTCGGACTTTCTGTCATTACCATTATGTTCTGCGGTTATGTTTGTTTTATTCTTAGGCGATTACAAATAAGAAAATTGCTGCAAAGGGCTTTACGAAGTAGTTGTGGTAGTTAGTACTTGCACTTGGTTCTATGAACATCTTCACTGTACTGATAGCGATATATTGTTTCACTTCTTATGACAAATGTACTTATTGCAAGTCCCCTTGAATAAAAGCGTCTGAAAATGCCATACAAATAAATGTAAACAAAAAGACAAAATATATTATTTATTATAGAGGCATTATGCTGTATACTTATTAGCGACCCGACCCCGGATAAGCGGATGACAATGAGATGAGACTTATTAGTAAAATACAATCTATTTAATGATTGCGAGATTTGTTTAATTTAAAATATATAATTATATTACATGAATTACTTTTGAGAAAAAAAACACTTTGGCACTTTGACTCTAAGGTGTATGTTTGTTTTATTCTTAGGCGATTACAAATAAGAAAATTGCTTTACAAAAACCTAATATATATTATTTATTATAAAGGCATTATGCTGTATACTTATTAGTAAAATACGATTTATTTAACAATTGCGTAATTTGTTTAACTTAAATAATATAATTATATTACATGAATTACTTTTGAGAAATAAAACACTTTGGCACTTTGACACTAAGGTGTATTTTGTCAAATTAGAAAAAATTATATATTCACCTGTTGTTTTACACGTATGGATTTTTTTAGAACGGTTCTGATTGGCTGAAGCTCTCTTTGCTGCGCGAGACTTAGCTACTCTGGACAAGGGCTCATCATCTGAGGAGTCTCCTGTCAACACAACACAGGGAATATAAAGTTATAGACACAGAAAAACATCCAGGATGAAATATAACACACCCTGGAAACAGCTTACCGGTAAGTCAGAAAAACTTTAAAGTAGCCTTGTGATTTTATTGTAGAAGATTATTTGGAGTCTTGTGAAAGACATAATGTACTAATATCACACAAGGATCATTGTTATTTTCTTCCACCTACCATCGTCTTGTGTTTGACCCTCAGAGTTGAGGGTCTGACCTTCTGTCTGCTCAGACTGTTTCTTATCCTTTAGAGTCTTCAGTACATTCACCAGAGGAACATCATCTTCATCATCAGCACTGTCCAGAACTGGATTGGACATAAATATAATGGCAGCCAACAGCCCGAATGATCAAGAAGCGGTTCTGAATTGCATAAATGACTATCTTAAAAGTGTCTTAAATTGTTCCAACATTAAGTTTTTCTTACCACTTTTGTCCCTTTCCTCCATTTCACAAAAGCCAGTTTTTCCGTCCGGTTTAAGCCTTTGTTTTTCGACTTCCTCATCTGAGACGCTGGGGTCCAGCCGCAGACGGAGCTCTGAGGAGGAGTCACAACCGAGACCCAGGATGAGAGCAGGCTCATCGTTTGCATCTCATCACCTCACCCGCATCCAAGGACATCATCATGTATTCGATAGAAAGCAATATCAATGGGAGACTTTTCATCCCTACGAACCAGTTCTAGTTATTACTGTGTGGGAGAACAAGAAACACGTGAATAAAGATACAAACAAGATGCGTGTAAATCTTCTAAGCAACAATCCTGTTAAAGGGATATGTGTTTGTTGCGCCGGATGTAGTCTTACCTGTGTCTTTACACCTGTTCCCAAACTCCTTAACCTGACACCGCTCCACCATCACCTTCAGAAGCATGGTCACCTGAGGACTCTTGGAGGCGATCTTGACCGGTGGCTCGTCATCACTGCTGTCGCTCGATAACCCTTCATCAACGCAACAACATTTGGTAGTCGATAAATCACAAGTGAGGCCGACGACAATCACCTCGTACAATGAATATTGAACACAATGGCCATGAGACATCCTGCGATTCATTTCAAGTAAATATCATAGCATATCAAAGTATATTTCCACGACACTTGACTATATATACATTTCTTTCGAAGGAAATGTATATATAGTCAGTCACTTCTTCACACATCGAAGAAGTTTTTTGTGAGCTCGGTGGTGCAAACTATGTTCTCCACAATTGATTTACAAAATGCCTAGCATCAAGTCCAGCTACATCCAAGCAGCAGAGACATTACAGCGTTCATGACACATGACAGACCTTTTTCGTTTCACAAGCGTCCCATATGGCCTGGCCTCAGCCCCCAGTGCCTTTCAACGGACGATGCCTCAGATCCTGGCAGATCAACCAGGTGTGCAATGCTATTCGGATGACATCATAGTATACGGAGAGACCCCTGCACTTCATGAGACAAGATTGAAAGCGGTCCTCCACTGGGTTGAAGCTGAACACAGCGAAATGCCACTTCACCACAGCGAAATGCCACTTGAGTTGTCCTTTCCTTGCGCATCTCGTTCCTGCCTCTGGCCTACATCAAGACCCTGGCCATGTCCAAGCTGTGACTCAAGCTCCCCCTCCTCATGATGCTCAGTCGCTACGTTCTTTTCTTGGCCTGACTGCGTGGTATTCAAAGTTCATTCCTAACTACGCCACACTTATGGAACCTCTTCGTGCTCTACTTCGAAAGTCTACTGATCTCCATTAGACTGAGGAGAACTTCCCCAGAGCTAAAGACATAATGGCTACAATTCCTGCTCTTGCCTTGTTCGATCCTTCCTTGCCAACAGTCGTCACAACAGATGCGTCCCGATTACGAGAACCATCAAGAGCCTGAGCTGGAGATGGTGGCTGTTGATTCAGCTGACTGTGCAGCGGTCACTGCTGAAGACCTCTCGAGGGCCTGTGATGCACATGCCGTGCTCCAGAAGCACGACCAAACTGCAATCACCCATGTCGCCCCGCTGCAACCTGTGTCGACTCCCAACTGCAGCCTGGGAAAAGCTAGCAGTGGATATTGTGGGACCTATACAGACACTGCACCTCCTGACTGCCGCTTTGCAATCACTCTCGTTGACTACTACAGCCGATGGCCTGAGATGGCCTTCTGCTCAGCTGTTACCTCAATGACTGTGAAGACCTTTCTTGCCACTGTGTTTAGTAGGGAAGGAAATCCACTTGAACTGGTCACTGACAATGGCCCTCGGTTTGTTTCAGCTGAGTTTGAATCCTTCCTTGCTGACAGAGATATCAAGCATTGCCACAGCTCTTTGTATTACCCACAAGCAAATGGGGAAATAGAACGCTTCAACAGAGTATTCAAGGACTGTTTACAGACTGCCAGGATTGAAGGTAAACCTTTGAAAGCCTTTGTAACTGAGTTTTTGCATACATATACAGAGCCACTCCCCATGCCATAACCTCAGTGTCTCCTACCGAGCTACTGCGTGGTAAACTGCTCAATACAAAGCTACACAGCACACACAAAAAAAATAAAAAATTACGTCCCCATGTTCATTCTGCCTGTTTGCCCATAATTTTTCATACTTAGGCTACTATGCTACTACTAAAGATAAACTGTCTTTTATATATATAGATTGCTACAACTCAAGATAAAGTGTTTTTTATGTATCTAGAGTACTATAACTGTTGTTTTAGTTTACATTGATTGTTCTTGGAAGTACTGATATTCTTGTGCTACAGTAGGGTTTAATTTCCTACAAGAGAGGAATATGTGGTATAGTGCAATGCCCATTCTGCCCAGGTAGTGGCACTATGACACCAGAGTTGTTCATATAAAAAGCATGTACCAGAGTGGAGGTAGAACGATACACGGAAGTAGATTAAAAAGAATGCAGTGAATCTTCTCCGTCTCTCACTGCTTTATACTTAATACTATCCACTCACATACACAACAGTATGTTTGCTCAATGGTTCGCACCTGAGGAGTTATCTGTCCAACACAAAACAAAAAAGATAAAGTTCAAGAGAAGTGGAGGAGTTACAACAGAGACCCAGGACGAGCAGGCTTATCATTTGTATCTCAACACCTCACTGCATCCAAGGATATCATGTATTAGATAGAAAGCAATATCGAGACTTTTAATGTGGATTAACATGACAGAAATGTAATACTGCTGTCATATAGACTCAATAAGGTTACGTGCTGTTGTAATTACCTGATGGGCAGTCTTTGATACGAGTATGTGATGTGTCTGTGACTTTATCCATTTTAAACAGCATATGCAGCCGGGGAAAAAAAAACTTTGTTGTCAGAACGACACTTTTGATTACAATTGTCGTTTGAAAAGTTTATTCACGGAAGGCGGTTTAAAAAGTGCGCCCGTCGCATTCTGATGACGTATAATTATAGTAGTGTGACGCAACACATGACGTCATGTAAAGACTACGCATCATGCGACAATAGCATCATACTAGGAGGTATTCTGGTGCGAAATTATGGGGATAACATTTTCGCGACGTCGGAAAGTTCACGTGAACGACACCTCATGGCGCTGTTATGATTTCACTTCCGTTCTAAGTTTTAAATTAGATATAGATGTAAATTGCTCATTTTGTAATATGTAGGCTACCCTGAAGATTTGACACATTTATTTTGGAACTGTTCCAATTCAAATCATTTATGGAAAGATATTTCCACTTTTATCACTTGTTTCAGTTTGAAACAAGTGAAAGTTTTCCCTTTTGTATTGAACATGTATTGTTTGGTTTCTTCAATTACACCTCTAGTCAAGCAAACCAATATTTTATTATAAACCTCATTATTTTATTAGCTAAATGGCAAATTCATAAATGTAAATACTCGAATCAGAAACCGCTTTTTGTTGTGTTTGAGAATGAAGCCAAACAGTACATGGGGAATATTCTGTCACAGTCCGGGCCGGACCTTCACGGTCCTGAACCAGGTTTTCCCTCCTGCTATGCTGTGCCACCAGTGCACCTGTGGCTGGTTACCAATCAGCCACAGGGTAGCCTATTAAAGCCGCAGGTGGCCAGTTGGCCACTGCGGATTAATCTTCGAACGAAGCTACAGCCACGCCAGCTACCGCCACGCCAGCTACCGCCACGCCAGCTACCGCCACGCCAGCTACAGCCACGCCAGCTACAGCCACGGAAACTACAGCTCCAGCTACAGCCACGCCACAGCCACGCTACGACTGCTACAGCTACGCTAACGCTGCAGTCACGCTGCTCCACGCCCTGCCCTTGCCCTTGCCCCTACCCCTGCCTCGTCCGTGAGTTACCTTTTCTCCCCCCCCCCCCGTTATTGGACTTTAAGTTTGAGATTCATTAAGAGTTTTTTGTTCCCTTGGACTATCGTGCCCCAGTGCGATGGCTCCACCAGGTAGGCCTACTAATGGGGTAAACTGTGCTCGGCCAGCGGCATATGCTGCCCAGAAAATGGTTAACACTATCTGGGAATATAAAACAAATACAACTTCCCTGGTAGCAGGTTAATTGATAAAAAAAAATTAAAAAAAATCAGTAGACTTTTCCATATAGTTAATTATGTGACTTACGGTTGCATATGGAAAAGCAAACATAGTGAAGAGGTCATCCCTGAATGTGACCAAAAGGGATGGGACTCTGCAGTCACGTAACAATTTGGCATGAAACCTCAAGTGGACCATGTCGATCAGGACACACAGTCCGAAGAACACGGTCTGCAGAACCTGAGTTTAGATTATTATGGTTTTTGAGTCGAAAACAAATAGGCCTATGCTTCTAGACGCAAAGGACAGATATGAGTCTACATACCAAATTCACGTAAGTTAAATATTTCCAATTCCCGGCGTAGGATAGTTTCGTTGTAGGATCGAAACCCGGCAAATACCAGAGTCCAGAGTGCAAAACAAAAATGTACCAAGCAAATATAAAAGAATGAACGCACAGACAAGAGACCCACGATACGCCGGCAACCATGATGATTCTTCGAGCACGTTCCCTTGTCAAATGAACTGAAGAGGTGTACGCAAGTGAACCTGTAAAAACGAGTCCTGGACCCTCAGGCATGTTACAGACCTGAAGGTCTGCAATTCCAACCGTCAACAAAGATTCAATAGTGGTTAGCAAATAACTAAGTTTTTTCTACCACTTCTACCTGCAGAGCAGGTAGGCCTACTTGTGTTTTATTAGCCTACCTCACTACCTCACCCTTCTGGAAATAAACAATATTGTACAATAAGTAAGCCTAGGAATTATCCAGTTATTTTATTTTGTATCAATTACATGCGTAATAGATACAATTTATGATGGAATTTAAATGTGTGGCGCAAAATAAATTGCATATATTTAGACGTAGATATAAAATATACTGTATGATGTAGGCCTAGCTTTGTAGCCTATATTCCGATGCATTATATTCAATAATTTTAAATGGCAGGAGATGATTGGGAGTGTAAAGGGAGCAAGAATCCCTTGGCAATAAAGTGTTATTGACCTTGCTCCGATAAATCTGCTGCAAACAGCCTGTTAAACATCTCATTGAATGAATTAACAAGAGAATCATCATCCATAGAAACAATATAAAGTAATAGCCTAGATTTGATCAGTAATTCTCCCATACGACTATCTTATTAAAATAGGTTACTTGAAATCGAACAGATGCTACTCAGGGATCATGAAGTATTTCCTCAGTATTAAGCCAATGGCTGAAGGGGTTCTTCAAGATCACCGCCAGATGGCAGTAAATGTTAAGTCCGCAGGAGCGCAGAGACCATACCATACCATACCATATCATGGACCAGTGATTCCCAACCGTTGGCTTTAGGTGTAACGTTAAATCGATCAAGACCTTTCGCGGACCATCTCATGTGCAAACGGTAAAAAATCGAGAACTGCACATACAGTGGCTGAGCAAAGAGTGCCAGCTACTGTGGCCTATGTGCAGTCATTACTGGAAGAAAGCCACTATCGGTGGGAAATAGTGGAAAGAAATGTCAGCAATACTTCTCATGCTCCCAGTGTGTTTAAAAAAAATACATTAACACAAACAATCTATGGAAAACATTTGATGGAATCCACAAAGATTTTCTAATAACAACAAGCCATAAAATATATTTGCTGAATGGCATAATGGGTATTTTGTTTCCATTATTGTAAATGTGTCACGTACCACAGGTTGAAAAACACTGGCCTGTATAAAACGGTTTTAATGATGACCCCTGCGGTGCATGTTGATATGGGGTATACAATAGTTTCAAATTCTGTTTAAATGTTCTATTAATTTTATTTCTATGCCAATAAAGCCGCTTCTTCCGTGCTCCACATCGGCAAATACACAATGGCTGATGGGATATGAGTTTAAAGCGGAGTCCCTGATGTTAAATTCAGCAGGGGCGGATACTATAAAACTACATTTCCCAGCAGCCCCATCTACGCTGTTAAACCTGTCACTGATGGCAAACGTGTCTGTAACCAACCGTTCCTCAAGCTCTGGCAAGCGGCAGAGAGGCGAGGAGACCGGGCGCCGTAACCATGAATTGCTTTAAGACCTAGCAGAAACCTCTCCAACCGGAGACATTCAACCTAAGACATCTACATGACAAGGCGAAGCGCAAGAACAACAATCATGCAGTACAAATACAGGAGAATCTAAGAGCCAAGGTTGGATCGCTCGTTCATTCCACATCTCTTGACGCAGATCAGCTGGCGTAGCATCCGGGGGGAGAGTCCGCATGATGTCCGTGGAGGAACAGCGATATTCCGACGCTATGCGGCTCACCGAGGCCGGCCCGGAGGGGCTGCGCCGGGAGATGGAGCGTCTTTCCCGGGAGTTGAGTGAGACCACGAAAGAGAAGATCCAGGCTGCAGAATACGGGCTTGTGGTGCTGGAGGAGAAGCAGCAACTCAAACAGCAGTATGATGATCTGGAGGTCGAATACGAGACTGTGCGACAGGAGCTCGACCTGCTTAAGGAGGTAGGTGGTGCCTGCTTTGAATATTGAAAACACTACCTTAAACATTACGATACATTTAGGTTCAGATGTTGAGATTTCGGAACCGTCTCTCTCACAGTAACACACGCTGATGAAGATACACCTACACTACACAAGGTCAAATTTCAGCGTCATTGAACGTCCATTCAGGGCTGGCCCTGTGTTTATTAATGCAGCATATATGGTCCCCTCTCCCCTGAGTGTCTTCTACTTGTTATTCTAGGCATAGTTCTGAGTGTCTTCTACTTGTTATTCTAGGCATAGTTCTCTAAATGCTTGCCTTTTTTTACCACCTAATAGGCCTATGCCTTGTTGACTGTCACATTTGAATTACATATTCAAATGATTAGTGCTAGGATACAAATAAAAATAAAAATAAAAACTGTTCAACTCAAAATGACATGTTACCTACATACATTTCCATTAGTTATTGATTAATAGTTCATGTGTCTCATTATAAGTTGAGACACATGAATTATAAGTTGTGGCATGTGTGCACTATTATTTGTTTGTGCATTTATAGCATTCTTAAACTGCTTTACACTAAAAGCCAATTGTTCCAATCAACTACCAACTCTATTTCTGAATTATATTTATTGTTGGGTTGCAGAGCAGTAAATCAATGCAATGACAAACAAGGCAGATACGTTTGGTCTTAAAACAGGAACTAGTACCGGCAGAGCATGCAGGCAGGATAGGTTTTTTGAATTTTGAAACTTCCCGCTCAAAGAGTAAAGCATGAGCTACACATCGGAAAACGAGTTACGACTCTGGAGGCATGGGAAGAATGTGGGCCATGACGCCACTGAGGCAGAGCTGGAGCACTGGATAAAGGATGTGTCTGTTTTTCCCTCAACTGTGGTGAACTCATTTCCAACTGGACTTCCACCCTGGTGTCTCCCTATCTCTCTCCTTTTTCTGTGTCTTAATCTCCCCGCTCCCTCTATCTTTCAGAGCTAGTAATTATAGAGGGGAATACGTAGGTTTTATTTGTCTAAGACCCTTTAATTAACACAATATTTAGTCTTTCCCTAATTTTCTTGGAATCCATTAAGCCAGATCCATACTGAAAGAACCTCATTGAATATGATACTGTATTTTCCCCAGACAAAACTCCTCTCCTGCTCTTTTTATGTTTTAGCTAGCCAAAAACAACTTAGACTCTATTTAAAGATCTATTTATCCGTTTGACACTCCCTCACTCACTCACTCACTCACTGACCGAAAAGAGTAAATTATAGGCCGACAAGTCTTAATTCAGTATTTAATTATAGGATGACGGTCCAGTATAATTAGGGCCAGGTTCACCTCTGTTATTAACAAATATCTCCCTCTTGCTCCTCTCTTGCACAAGCAATGCTGACCCCAACCAAGAAAAGAAACCACGATCAAACAAACCAATTACTTTCCAACTAAAACGTAATTCCAGAAAAATGTATTTTGCCCTTTTACTGGGAAACGCAAACACATAACTCCTCAGCTGTGTGAACGACCCTTGTAAGCGACTCTGTTAAAGTGGAAATGTTGTCATTGGTGTCCAGCTGGTGTTTGAATTTGTGGCCAAAATGTTTGCTTGTCCCTTTCTCAAGCTACTGTGTCAAGAGGACCAGAGTGGACGGATACTTATGGTTCGAGATTTAACGAAGGGCAGGACCCTGTAGCTTCACCCATGACCATTAACCAATTGCCAGGTGCTCATGAGAACATAAGGTTGTGCCACTTTTTGGTCTGAGAGCCTTTATCAGAAATCATAATGGCAGTGGGAAAACTCCCATTTAATCTTCACCTAGCAGTGGGTCAGATTAATGTGTGCCTACTCCCTCCCTCTTTCTCTTCCTCCATGCTGGTTTCAGGAATATGGATGAATTCTGAAAAGTGCTGTTGCCTAGTAACTGTACAACCCCCTGATTTTGTTCTGGTTTCTCGCTGCTTGTTGTTTCCTGCACGTCGTTGTATGAATGCAGTGCAACAAGGCTTCAGTAGCTTGACAAACGGAATGAGAATAATTGATTGAAGTCCACAGTACCACTTCCTGGTACTGATCCCATACGATGCCCTGTCTGATGATCTTATGTTCACCGCAACTGCATTCCTAGTAACCTTCCGGCCTCTTCTGATGAGGACACGGATGTCACCCCCTCCTGTTTGCCTGGTCAATGACCTCTGTTGATACAGGGTCAATGTGGGACACTATGTGTGCTTGTTCGCTTTACTGGCATAGTTTCCCATTCCCATTCTTCCCCAGGCCCAGCACAGTAGAGGGGAAAAGAGGGTACAGGCCATGCTGAGTTGTAGTTTTTGTCTCTAGGCTCATCTCTCTTTAGCTTTATTGCCACATTGAGTGCCTCTTTATTGAACGTTTCTATTGACTGTCACTCACGTCCTCTCAGTGTGCAGTCAAATGCCTTCTGTGGGACAATCAAAATCGAGCTATATTGTGAGTTTTACAGAAATGCACGGGCTGGCGGGTTCACACCAGATCACTGCTCTGGGTCCTCCTGACTGAGTTTTATTTTACATAAAAGATATATATTACCAGCCAGGTGACAAGTGGTTTACCCTTCTGTGTAGCAGCTTATTCTGTAATAATAATTAACCGTCAATAAACGTGTAAGGTTCCGACAAAGCAACCACTTTATACCAGGCTACCAGCTATACTAACGTTGCAGTCATCCACCCACATGATAACTACAGGGTGAAGCTGCAGTCTCAAGGTGTACCCTAAAGAAAACCGAGGATATTTTTAACTCTACTTTAATGCTCCAATTATTGATTTTCTGCCGCGAATCCAACTATGAAGACGGGCATGAAGTCTTGCAGTCCTCAAGGTGCTAGTCAGTAGCACGTCAGCAGAGCTAGAATAGCAGGGTTATTGGTGTAAGGCCTAATTTGAAACCAATGCCCCCTCTCTCTGGGTTGTGCAAGAAAGTCATGGAATGGCACAAAGTCGTCACGATCGCTCCTTAGACAGACAGAGGCATCTTACTTTGTTCTTCCAAGATCTCGCCTGTTCTAATACTGGACTCTCTTCATACACACACAACAACTTCGGCTAAGGGCCATAATGACAAAGGCCTGGTGTTCTTTGGGTCCTTGTTGCATTGTACAGAGTGTCCAGAGAACACAGCAAAGCCATTCAATCACCCCTTGCTCGCGTTCTCCCTCACGTTTCCCTACGCTTGTAGCAGCAGCTGGCTTCTGTGCTGTGGAATTCATCATGGACAATTGCAAACCTAACCGTGCCTAAGCTCGGTAAAAGCGGTGCCCTCTGTGCTCGGCTTGCCGGCCTTTTGTACGGCTGAGCCGAGTGAGGTTAAACGCTCACAGAACAGAGGGTTTGAAAAAAGGGCAGATTGGAGAGAGGCGTCCCATTGTGGCTCTGTTGTTTGAGCACTGCTCAATTTTGTCTGTTTTGAAATGGCAGATCAGTAAAGCACATATCGCCTTGTGTCCTCAAACAAGGTTATCAGGTGTAACTTTAAAGCTTGATGAGTAAATGGCATTGGAGACACAATGAATGCTTATTGAACATTGACACCGCGTTCTCTGTCAAAATGATTGATTTAGCTTGCATTGTTTGTCCCACTGCACCCAGCGTTGTTTTACGTTTTCTAACCCGCCCATAAACCTACAGTTTGTCTTCCCGTCCGGTCGCACCGCAATTAAAAGCGTAATCTTAAAACGGCGCTAAATAAAATCCCAAATAAAATCCCAGTAGCCCTAAGAGGATAAATGCCAGCCACAACACAGAGGGTTTTATGCAAGTCTGGAAGCTGGGCCACAGCTCGCCACCATAAGCTCAGTCTCTGTTGCCATTGAAAGGTATTTCTATTTAACAGCAATGCTAGTCTCTGCTAGCTACTTGACCTTTGGCCCCCTCACGCCTGGGGCACTGCTGTAAGTGTAGCGATAGTAAGGATTATGTAAGGTTGCAGAAGGTGTTATAATGACCCTTCATGAAATAATATGGGGGAGAAATCCTGCTTCTATTTCAACAATGTATCCCGGGGTTGGGCTGATAAGAAACCAGCAAACAGCAGAAAAAAAGCTTCCTTCAATGCGTCTCTTGACCACAGAACACCATATGCTACTGCAAAGTAATTAAAGATTCATTACTTTACTCAGTTTTAGGTAAAAGAGGCCACCGCTAATCCTAAATGATTGGAAAATAGACTTTGGCCCTTAACCCTCACAAACAAATCAGCACTTTGCAAACACAGTTCAAGTGATGATAATGGGCATTCATGATGGAGTGACTGGGTCAGTGAAACAAGCCAGTATTTCATTCAAGTATTATTTCAAGTCAAGGTAGCCAGTCTCATGGGGTAAGGCAGAGTTTTATAAAGACAATAAAGATGTGTTTTGAGGATGGATTTTTTTGAAGATGTAAAATGTGTATATTGAGTCTGTTCTCTGGAGCTTAACTAGGTTAAATGTACACAATAGAAAGAGTTTTTTCCATTATGATTATTTTACAAATTATGAGAAACAAGCTCATCAGGAATCAAGTCAAAGGTAAATAGAATAACCTTACGGAAGCCTCACATACTAGTCCTGACTCCCTGACGATAATCCTTTAATGAAGGCGTTTGGCCAGATTAGGCCGAGAGCCAGGCTAAAAGCAGCACATGAGTTACAATACAGCACTACTCTGTCTGACCATGGACAGAGGGTGGTCACCATTCTCCCTCCCTCTTGCACCACACGCACACACGGTCAAAATGATGCGTGCATTTGATACGATGCAAACTAAATGTAGTGTAGTCGTGCGTTGTTTCAGGACCCGTTATTGTGGATTGTTGTTGGCTTTATTGGTTGTGTGCTGCTAAAAAGCAATTCTAAATAGAAAATGACTACTGTGCAGGCCTCATCTTACAGCCATGAGGCTTATTCCACAGAGGCCAGCTTATTTCTCCAGGGCTATGTTTCATGTTGCTGCTTCAGGTGGGTGTTTGCTCATTCTGTAGGATTTCTGAAAGGCCCTTTGTAACCGATATAACGCTGATGTAACCTTGTGAAAAGTGTCTGGTTTATCACATACTGTGGGTGTGGAATGGGTGACGTGTGTGATCGCATGATGATATCTGTTTTGCATTATGATGACTACTTCTCAAAAGAGAGATTGTATTTGGGGCATCAGAGGGGCGTATCTGTGTGGGTTCTGTTCTGTACTGCCTTCCCGACTAGCGCTAACTGCCTCGATGTTTTGTTTGTGACCGTTAATCTTGTCCTTGGTGTGTGTTTAATGACACCCTCTCTTCCCTTCACCCCCTGCACTTCGAACTCGGTCTCCTTCCCTTTATTGAGTTGGAGACAAAGCCTCCTACACCCGGCTTCCTGTTTACCGCTCTGAAAAGCTGGAGGTATTAATAGACGACAGGAAGCATCAGAGATATGATTCATGATTCATCTGTTCAGATGTCCTTGTTTTGAGTGGATGAATGACCACAGGGTTGTTCATCGTCCACCACCATCAAGATAGGGCATCGTTACACTGGACACAGGTTGTTTGGCGGATTTCCTGTGGCATTACTCATCTCGTTGTAGTCTAAGCACACAAGGTGGCCAAAAATCAAGGGCACACAAATGTGACTGTGTAAGTCTAGAAAAAATTGCTGAGATGTTTATTTTTTTATGGACTTTAAACTCCCACGGAGACAGAAATAAACAGGAATGATGGTGTCTCTGCCAAAGGGCTAGAAAGGGCAAGAATAAGAGGATTCATTATAAGTGATTACAATTATTAAAATCGAACATTTAGTCTTCTTCCTATTTCTTACTTGTGTAAATCTTTTGCATGAGGTACGCTGCATTGCTTTTGCTGCACTGCTTTGTGCTATCTTGGGAGGAGGGAGCTGCATTTTAGTGGTTAGTCTCTCAGGAATTCCAGACAGGAGTGGTTTTATCGGGTTGGTTTGGAGGAAGGCTAGGTGAGGGCTACGTTTTATCATTCGCCATTTAGCAAACTTATAAAAAAAATATAGTCCCTCTGCAATTCAAGCACATCATGAAAGAAGATCACCATGGCATGTCGTGTAACATTACCAAACCTAATTTCATATCATCCGACATTTTGCCTGCAGGATCCTTTCAAAATTAACCCATTATCATACAGAGAGAGAAAGAGCTGAACGTCCTTCTTCTCCTTACCATC
>OOFH01061993.1:0-10826 GCA_900323355.1 Merlangius merlangus | reverse complement strand
GGGGGGGTACTGAACGATCCCACCCACAGTCGCTCTGCGGCTGTCTGCCGGCAACGCTCATGACTCAGGGCTTTAGTTGGACTGTGTGGTCTGGGCTGGGCTTTAGATAGCTTCGCACACACTCACCTATCCAGGACACAGAGGAAACAAGCTCTCACACACGCTCCAAAACATGCACTCTGTTGGTCTGCAGTTCTGTCTGTGTCTGCCCTTGTTTTCGACTATCCGTTCTTATTTGCCGTGCCACCCAGACCCCCGTTGGGGATGTTGGTGCCAATGGTTAACGTTCATGTGCGAGTATATGAATAGCGCTGGTTTCTATTTATTTTCACATCAGACCGCCCTTGACGCGACGGATGAGGGTACAACCTTGGCGCTGAGTGACAGAGTGATTATACGCTCGCCCACGCACAGTCACCCTTGCCGGCGCCAGCAAGGACATTCTTAATGCTTTGCGCGACGCTCTCGAACCGACGCCAATAGGAGGCCAGGCAGATTTCTCTACCAATGGATGATGATAGCCTAGCGCCAGGATTTAACAGCAGTGCTAGGATGAGCAAGGGGATTAACTGTCATTGTACAAAGGTTTCTGCTGGTTTCTCCGATCCCAGCACAGCTCAGAACAAGAGATCTCTTGAATAAAATGCATTTTCTGTGAAGGCACCAGTAAGTGTTCTACGGTGTTGGTGCTGCGATCTTCTTAAAAGATAGAAAGACGGCATCTTCCAAGGTCCTGGTTCATTTTGGAATCTGATTCAGGTTATCATTTACCTGGGGTTACCACAGTCTAATTGATTTGTGAAGATGCTTGATGATTATGATTTGATTTGGATGATTTGGATGATAATCTACAATTCCCGTTGAGCTGATTGTTGGAGAGATGACCAGACTTATCCTATAGCCTTCCCTGCAATGGCCTGCTTAACTAATGGAAGCAAGGTCATTTGAAACGTTAGTTGTGTAATAAACACCATCCACAAGATCTCCCTATGCCTTTCGGCTATCTTGAGTCTATTTTAAATGTGGTTTTCGAAAGCGTGACAAGCAGTGTAAGGGTTAATACATTTTTAGATGAGTAAGACTCATATTTCAAACCAATATTGAACAATTATTTGCCGACGGCGAAGTGAATAGTTGGGAATAGCCTAAAGGCTATTCCCCACTCTTCACTACGCCTGAGGTGAATAATTGTTTTAATATAAACTACACGTGAACGCTCCAAAAATAAACAAGATAACACCTTCTGCCGGTATTTTTGTTGTTTTTATTAGAGGTTTATTTGATTTTATAAGCGTGACAATCCGACGCGTAAACAATATCCCGAGTCCCATTAGATATTGCCCAATATCCCGAGATAGCAAACCAATCAAAATGCGCCATTTTAGGAGGTTCACGTGTAGCATATTCTAATCCAACATATACTGAATCCCCTGCTCATGCTTCAGCCAAAGACGATCCACAAGAGGATACGTCACCTGAAAGCCGCAGCTGCATTTTAAGGATCTGAGAGCTCAGAAAGCGGCAGAGAGAGGGATGTGATTGCTGGTTTTGTTAGGGTTTGTGAGGAGACGTGGCGGGGGTGAGGCGGTGAAAGCAAATGCAGTGGGAGGTTTTGCTGCAGAGCTGGGATCGAATCAAAATCAACATTTTAATTGATTCAGGGTGAACACAAATGATAATCTAAACTAAAAGAGAACTGAGAGGAATCTCAGTGTTGCACCTTTTGTAGGTGTTGATTTTTTTAATAACCCTCCTATTGCTGTGGTCGTGCTCTCCACAAGCAGACCTTCACTGTCTAAGCAGATACTGACTTCTAGATCGAGGTGACACAAATGACCTGTTGGCCGAGATTGAATTTGATTCAAAAAGGGAAAGTGTTCACTTTCTACACTTTTTGCCCCCAAGTGACTTGTTGGAAAAACAGAGATATCAGGCGTAACGGTGTGAGCTGCAAATGCATGTAAAATCCTACACAAAGTCTCTTCAACAAGCACTACTGTTTCAATTATTTTGTTTTATATGTATATTTTGTACGTTTTGTATGGCATTATTCTTATATATCGTGATAGATTAACCTTTGGCAAAAATATTATGAAGATAATTAGGAATCATTAGGTAGTTAATAACAAACTTCCAATCGAAATTAAAGATAATTATTCTCAGAGATAGGAAGTTTGTTTTCTTCCAACTTTTGTTTACTAGCTAATTACAATTGTTCACCATTATAATTACAGTTGAGTTCACCATTATCCATAATAAGCGTACTCATTTTCTGTTTATTAAATGGTTCCATTGCAATCAAGGAAACAGTCACAGGAATCATAAAAAAACACAAACAGTCCCCTCCAAAGGTATTGGTATGGCAAGGCCAAGTTCTTTGTTTTTGATGTTCACTAAAGACATTTAGGTTTAAGATCAAAAGATAAGTATGAGACAAGAGTTCAGAATTTCATCTATTTATTTATTTTTTATTTGCTTGCATTTACATTTAAATGTCTTTAGCGAACAACGAAAACAAAGGAATTGGCCTTGCCGTTCCAATGCTTTTGGAGGGGACTGTATTTCCTCCTGTCTCTTTCCACCCGGCTGTCAGACTTGGTTGGTTTGTTAAAAGTGGTTGTCAAGCATCTGAGCGGCCCAGTAAACCTATCCTGGCAGTGGACAGTTTACGTATTCAAAACACAACCAAACCCTGGAAAGGTCACTCGAGTCGTATTGCTGAGCATCATCAGTGTAGTCATGTCCTGCCTGCTCCTGAACCATTGGTTGCACCGTTGTGACTCCGCACAGGAGGAACGGTGCATGTAGCAAATGGCCCGGCAGCGTTGGATGTCACTTTGATAAAAAAAACGATTTGAACGAAACGACACGCCTTCTCTCGCTTCTCATTTATCATATTCCTCTTCTGTGTTCCCATCTCCTCACCCTTCCACTTCCCTTTGGATCCTTGTTTATACTCACCTCTTTCCCCTCCACCAAAGCCTATCCACCAAAAGCCTCTTCTCCCCTCTCCTCCTCCCTTCTTCCTCTCGTCCCCTCTCCTCTTTCTTTTCTCCCCTCCCCTTCCCTCCGGACCTCCTAGTGGGAGGTAGTAGTTTCTGCCGCTCAATCGCCTCACTGACGTGGAGCCCAGTGGCTGGAAGGTAATTGCTGAAGAAACTCTGCCACTGCTGCTGGCACGCGACCGCCAGCCACACAGCCAGCGCCACTAGCTGCCTGTAGCTGTTAGCTCAGCTCCAGTGGGCAGGATGTTTATCTGCTGGGAAAGAGACAACCAGTTGACCTGAATTCTCCTGTTTAAAACATACATATCATTCCCCTGCATTACAGCAGTGAGAGCGAACGAGTTATTCATCTTCACCTCGATGCATTTTACCGTGGGAAAAAGAAGGACGGATTGGCAGATAGGTCAATAGATCGTTCGAGTCTAAAGGAGGCGTTTGCTGCAACATCCTGTCTTCTCTGCGGTACCCGGCTGCCAGCCTCTAGAGTGATGGACGTGTCTCACCGCTGTTTACACATCACCACGGTGACGGGCCGGGGAGGCCAGGCAACCTTGCCATGATTAATGGGAGTTGAAGTTGCACGCGTATGTGTGATGCCATGTATCACCATCAAGCGAGGGCAGATGAGGCTCTCCGTCCATCCACCCGTCCTTCTATATTCCTCCTCCCCCTCTCTCTCTCTGTGTGTCTCTCTCTCCCTCATGTTTGTCAACTCTCATGTTAGTTAACTCTCGTGTGGGCGAATTGAGGGTGGTCTCTCCAAGTTTCTTTGTATTTCATCCAGACTGTGTAGGAGCAGAAATGAATCAAGCCCCGAGACGACCTTTGATGAGGGAGGAGAGGTGTGTAATAATAAACATGGCCCTCACTTTCATAACCTCAGAATGTCAGAGAAGGGAACATTTTCCTTTTTATCTAAAGGGCTCTGTCAAACCTTCAAGGTTGTGGTGCGCAATATTACCTATACCCTTCACTGCCTTACTCAGATATTGTTTAGGGATGCCCTCCGTTCTCTCCATCTCTGCTCTCTCACCGTTGCTAGGTTGGGGTAAAGGTGGTGGTGGTGAATTGGGTGGTTGTCATGTCGATGAGGTGGTGGTGATGGAGGTGGTCATGGTGGTAGAGGGACTCCTGTGGTGGTGTCGGTGTTGGTGGTGCAGTTGAATGAGAAGGTCGAGATAAGAGTTGGGTGGTGCAGCAGCAGGCCAGAGGACAGATATACAGGAACTAGATACCAAGGATTCCTAGGACTCTCATTTCTTTTCCTCTCTCCCTGCCTTCCTCATTCTCTTCACTCCCTCTTTTTCCTTCTTTAAATCCCTTCATCTCTTTTCATCTCTATCTCAACCTATTTCTCTTCCTGTTTCCTGTCAGTGTTGTTCTTGTGCCCTTCCAATCTCGATTTAGATTCATCTGGTTTACAGTCCATCTCTCTTCCTCTCCCTTTTCCTCCCACCGCCTCTCTCTCTGTTATCATCTCTTTTACTCTCGGCCTGCCTCTCGAGACAACTCAAACACACACAAACATCAACCCAACCAATTGCTGCAATCCACTTACTCACACACACAAGCGCACACAGACACGTGCACACACAAACACAGACACACACACACACACACACACACACACACACACACACACACTCGTTTATTCGTACACTTACACACTTGCACACAGACCACTCAAACAATAAAAAAGAAATTGAGAGCAACAAAAGGCTTCTACACACAACATCAACCTGACTTCTCAGCCTAAGGTCCCCCTTCCCCCCCCACACACACACTTTGCACACACCCACAGAGTAACATCCACAACCACCCAACCTCCAATCTAAAACGTACACACATTGAACCAACACACTTTGTACACACACCACTTGCAATGCAACAAACACACATTACTATCCACCCACCCACATACAAACATAAATACATACGTACATGCATACATTATAAAATACACACCCACACAGCTCTAATGTACATGCATGCGAGCACACACATATCAAAGTCACACACAGACACACACTCCATGGCACATCTCGGACTTTGAACTTATTCTGACTTGTTCCCTGTTTCACCTTGGTCTGTAGCCCTCTGTACCGTCTCACTATTCTAGCCGTATCTTTCTGCTCTGTCCCTCCAGTCGACCCTTTTCTTCCATTCCTCTTTTATCCGATCCCTCTCTACCTCCCATCGTGACCTCAGGCGCAAGGCCTACTCAAGAGACCTCTTTAGGCCCTCTGAAGAGCTGAACCGGTTTAGAGTCTATCCTTCTGGTCTATGAAGACTTAGTACCTCAGGTGTCCCTTTATGCTAAACAGCAACTTTGTCAGAATCAAGTTAATTAGCCACGAGCGCTGGGGTTAGCTGTTAGCATCGGGATTAGCCCCCCAAGGTTATCAACCCTAAACTAACGTCCTCTATTCTATCCAGTGATAATCCCAGCCCGCTGGCGTGCGCGCACGTGTCTGTGTGTACGTGCACGTGATGTGAGCCCGTCTATGTGTCTTTGTTCTGATTGAGTGGGCGGTGGGAGCGTAGCTGGAAGGCCTGATAACAGTGTTGAATCCACAGGCAGGGTGCTCGTGTGCTAAACCCCCGTAGGCTCAAATGGATGTCCCATTGTCTGCGGCGCACAGGGTTAATGACGAGGTTAGCGCTGAGCAGCTACCCGCTCTGAGACATGGCCAAATCTGGTCTACAAATTCCAGCCAGCCACAGGGACTCGCTCATTAGTTATCGGGCAGACAGAGACATGTAAGAAATGCACATTTCTACTGTTCTCTCTTATGACTTGAGTCAACAGAATGATGTTTGGGATTCTCTGATTCTTTCTTAAAATTCGGTTTTAGGGCTTATTGGTATTTTTTAACACAATGATGGTTTCAAAGAATGACTAATGCTAACTTATAGGCATGAACAGTCAACTGCCAGCGTCGTTATGCCTTTACCACTCTGCTTCCGGTTTCCGTCCTTTCTGTTAGAGTATAAAGGAGATAATTTGGATCCATTCACTAAACCCATAACAGTGTAGGAACATCTCACAACATGGAATGAGGCTAGAGTACAGTCTTACTGTACTAGTCTTAGACCATAGGGAACCTTGTGAAACATTTTATGAGTGAGAGGAGGATCAAGCCATTCTGAAATTAAATCCTTATCCGTATCACAGATGTTAATGTCCTACATGGTTCCCCCAGGTCTACCACAGTTCACAATTATTACGTTGTACCGAACATTTAATAATAATTCCCTTTGAAGACAATACAAAGCAGGACATGATACCTGTACAAAGTAAAGTATCATAATATGACTTACTATAAAATGACATGTATAGTAATACCTCACTTTGATTTAACCTTTAACGTCACATGTAAAGAACCACATGCACCATCCAGGGGAAACACGAACAGTGCACGTGCACCACACTCTACCACCACACGTGCAGTGGAGAATTAGGCTGATCATTTGGTTGTGGTTGGTCCACACAGGAAGTACTGGAACGAAGACAGCCAATTCAAGGGCATCTCTCTCTCTCTCTGAGTGAGTGAGTGAGTGAGTGAGTGAGTGAGTGAGTGAGTGAGTGAGTGAGTGAGTGAGTGAGAGAGAGAGAGAATCAGTGAGTGAATGTGGTGATCAGTGAGTAGTAGTGTAGTTCTTCTTTCCTAAACCTGGATTATATGTGGATCAGCATTTGTATGTTTGTGTTCACGTGTGTTCAAATATGTCCATGTGTATGCGTTGATATGTGTGCTTTGGATTTGACATGTGTGTGTGTCTGTGTGCATGTGAAAGCACTCATCTTTTTTGTGTGTGTGTCTGTTAGTGTGTGTATGCGTGCGTACGTGCGTGCGTACGTGCGTGCGTGCCTGCGTGGGCATGTCTGTGAGGGTAGTCTGATTCAGTCTGGGGTCCCAGTTCTCATTAAAAATCAATTACTGGAGAGGCAGAAGGGGGCAATGGAGGCTAGTTGTGGGGGTGGGGGCGGGGGGTCTCTCTGGGCCCTGGCCCCTCCGACAGAGTCCCCAGCCCTTGCCCTGCTCCAGCTGACGAGGTGGAAGATGAGGGCTAATTCCTCTGGGGGGATGTCACAGTTGTTGATGAATACACCAGCCTCCCCAGTCAGGCCAGGCACTATAATTGGACCAGTTCAACACCACACATTACTTTTTAGTCGCCCAATCTTTTGGATTATATTATTGCCATGCGTTGCCTTGTTTCAAGATTTGGGTCGAGTTTGGAACAAGACAATGATTTTGATTGGTTCAGGAAAAAAAAAATGAAAAGCTTTGTTTTGCCACAATTAAGCTTGGGAATAGATTAAACATTAACATTGCCTGAGCATTTCAGAAATAAAACCAAGGCATTATTCTTTCCCAAACCTCTCCACTATATGTTAGCAGTCACCTGAAGCTTAGCCCTAGCACCCATCGTTTATATTATTATAAAATCTTTCACCCACAATTCTCATTTTGTCCATCAGTAAGAGATGAGACTTTGGTATTATTAAAGGTGATCAATCCAAAAACATGCCAAATTAAACCTACTTGGATTTCTTCGACCGAAAGGACTCAAAGTTGAAAAATGCTTCCCAGCTTCTTTCCTTCTTGGGCAGGGCCAAAGGCAGTGCCAGGGGGAGGCTTTCTGGTGCTGTCACCTCCCGAAGGATAGCCATTGGCCCCCCTCCTAGCGACCCCAAGAAATGTCTGTGGTTAATTTAGATTTTTAAAGTGTGAATACTATAATTTATTATTTGAAAAGTAAATAAATGCATGAATAAAGCAAACACACCACTTTTAGACTAAATTACATAAAGCCACCTCAGTTCAACTGATTCATTCAATGGGCGCTGGCGTGGCAGCATGCATTTAACCTTTGATGACTTCCACGTCTTATTAGCCAGAGCATAATAAGTTAACATTAGCAAAGCATTACATGAGCGATATCATCATGGATCTGTTTTTACCAAAACGTACATTTGTTGAATACCAAACAAAGGAAAACGTCAACAAGAGTGATTGTGAACTTAGGGCATATTATATTCAGGCATAATCGACCAAAACATCAATATCCCACGCGGGCTTGTAATGCGTATGCAGATTCATATGAAGACTAAAACCAACAAGCTATCAGTTTCCAAAAGCAGCAGAGATCAGTGGAGTGTTTGTTTGGTTTATGTAACAATGCTTTGATGCGTGAAAGCAGCATCTTTTCTGGGTTCATCTTAACGTCACGCCTTGTATGGTAATCTCTGGTACTCTGTTGCTGGACTCTTCTATCCCCGGCCCGGGTTAAAGGTGATCAAACACTCACAGTACAGGCTCCTTCAGGAATGGGGACGGAAGGAAGGAAACCGAGCCGAGGACACCTGGCATGTTGTTGATCTTTGACGGTCATTAAGTGTAATTAACTGGATTCACAACATCGGTTCAACAACGTCTGCTTGACCTGGGTCAGACCCTGTCTATTATTCACTCTTGTGTTTTGTGTTATGACCACAGGGGCCACCAAGGACATGGGTAAGATGCTGGGGGGCGAGGAGGAGAAGGACCCCGATGCGGAGAAGAAGGAAGAGGAGCGACAGGAGGCGCTGAGACAGCAGGAGGAGGAAAGGAAGGCCAAGTACGCCAAGATGGAGGCGGAGAGGGAGGGAGTCAGGCAAGGGATCCGGGATAAGGTATGCACCTAATACCCAGACCTCTAAACACAAAAACAGAAAACCCTTAGATACATTCACATTACATGAAATAATAAATTATGAATCCTGGTTTACATCAAGGAAAGGTTATTTGTGGGGAAGATGCAGATGAAGAAAACACACACCATTTACATTTTTAGGTATTAGGTTGCCAAAAGAGATTACAAATATAAAGTGTGAGTTATGCAACAACAGCAACACTGAAAATGAAAGGCCTTCATTTTTGGCTACAATATTTCCACTGTATGAGTTCTTCTTGCCTTGGGCTAGTTCCCAGCCTCACTTGACCTACGAATAAATGTGGATCAGACATCCACTCTAAATCGTGGGCTAGGCTTAGTGTGTGTACAGAGCAGAGGCAGTCAAGCTTTCACTGATATGAAAGTATCTGTGTCTCCTTCCCATTTCTCCCTATATTCCTGCCATCTGCCGGATCAATAGTTATTTAAGTTGCATTCAAGTGTTAAAACTTGGAATCAAGGGGGGGTTGAGCCATGTGTTCAATTTCAAAAATCAGGATCAAAATGTTTTACTGCATGTTTTACTGCATGAAGTATCAGAATAGTTGGACAGCACCAAAGATCTCATTGGTGCAAAACACCCAAAAGTGGCCCCAAAGATATCCACAGACACAAGTTCTTCGCTCCAGTGGTTTTCTGGGACTGTTTTGGTAGCGCTTCAATGAATGAATGACAGAATATCCCCCGGAAAAGAGAGGACCAGGAATTATTCAAACTGGAGAGGAGTTGAAGAAGCGTGACCGTCTCTCTCCAATACAAATTCTCCTTGTTACTGTAGCATTGGCCCAGGGTTGAGCTAGGGGCGAGTTAAACGACACGACAAGAATGTGAGTACAGAGAGAGAAGAATAATGTAAAGGATTTTCCACTAGACAAAACCAAATTATAAACTAGGAACTAAACCGAAAAGTAGGACTGCCGGCCATCTCCAGGCCGAAATCGAAGATTACTGAAGAAAAGGGTATTTCACCAAGCATACTGTGGGACTGAGGTGTTGCGGGGTCTGGTGTTCCTCAAGCAACTGACTTTGCTGGCTTTATACAACAGGCAATAATTGGGCGGTAGCGATCTCAGATTTGCTGCAGGTGTGTCAGCCTGAGTGTGCCAGCCTGATGAGGAAGGAAAGACATGGGGTTTAGGCAAAGCACAGTGATTGAATGTCTAAGTGAGTGAGTCATGGCCACACGCAACAGTTATCGAACAGGACCTCTTCTTCTGCAATTAAAGGGACAGATAGCTTAGAACGTAACCACCATTGCAAGAGATATACAGTGTATATACAGTGTAGCTTCACAAGCTTACACTTACATTACCATTCTTTGTCATTTATATTGATCAAAGAGCCTCAAATCTGTGAAAGGGGCGCCAAAGTGGTTCACTGGGTAGAGTGTGAACCCGACGCAGTCGCTTGAGATTCAAAATATCATCCGGAGACGCACACAGCTTTTGGCTTTGATAGTATAGATTATATTATATAGATATATTATGTAAGGGATAATGTATAGAACGCCTGTCATTATCGGAAAATAAGTCGCTAGGGTTGATAAGTTACCGGACTACTTGCGGAGTATTACGCAAGACGGCAAAAAAATCCACTTTCCTTGACAGCGGTCATTATATGCTTAACAACAGTGGTTTATCAAATATAATTCACAGCCAGAAGTTGTGAAGGGCCCATGCAAGTAAACGGAGTGTTCCACGGCATTGAGAAAAGCTGTGTAATAAATTATATTATTTAGATATAGAGTTCCAGGACTCCCACCGGAGCACCCGGAGTGTTCTAGAATATTTACAGAACACGGCCAAAAGCTGTGTGCGCCTCCGCATGATTTTATGAATCTGAGCCATCCACTGTAAACACTTCCGCCTCTAAAAAACGGAAAACTTGTGGAAAACTCACTGTGGGACTGACTCATAGTGGCTGTAATTCTGCACAAAGACTGAAATTATTGAACGTCTTCAAATACTGTATTAGGGGCCCACTAACACCTATATATATATATATATAAGCATCGATAAAGTAGCATGCCATGGGACCTTTAAACTTTTTTCATTTTAGAATGCCACTAGCAAAGTAAAGATGTGATGGACTGCATCCGAA